>JBAIZL010000044.1:1415000-1427500 GCA_036971475.1 Prosapia bicincta
TGGGTAAAGAGGTATTAATTCTTAGTAATAAAGTCACTTCTAAACATACTTCGATATTTTATATTTAAATATTTGAAAAATTCATACATAATAACAAGTACACAAGCATTGACAGAATTAGTATGTAATTTGTAATACAGTACTTCAAGGGTTATAAAGATTTGTGGAAGTGTATATTGCTGAATTTTAGATGTAGCACATTTTTAGATTCCTTAAATAATTGTTTCTTAATAATAATGTTTATTTGAATATGTATTCAAGGAGATGTAGCTCTAAATCTGGATCCAACTTAAAATTGGAATCAGTTTTTTACATATGTTAAAATGTAATACAGGGTGAGTTGAAAAAGACATTAGAACTTTTAAAAATTCCTATAAATTTATTATATTGAGTTACAGAATCATTAGATGTGTTATTTTGTATCAAAACAGTTATTGTTTGACCTGTGTATGGCCATATACCATATCATTTAAACTGCCAGACCCAGTATTCCATTGTTATAATGGGTACTTTTACTTGTAGGTAGATGTTATGATAAATATTATTGTTTCATGAAACAAACTCGACAATGAGTGTTCAGCATATATTTTATACCGAATACAGAAAAGAGCCTCCTAGCACACCCATAATTTACAGTTGCTAAAATATTTTTATTGAGACAGGTTGTTATGTTAGTCATGTGAAATCAACAGGTCACCCACACTTTAATGTTGCTGTTGCAGAGCAGGTTAGAGAAATCTTTACCTATAGTCCAACAAAATCAACATAACCCTTGCAAGATAGGAATTCCACAGTTGCCGAGGGTAACATAAACATTTACGTTTATAACAATACAGACTTACAACGGTAATTTAATCAAAACTCTTTTATAGTTTAAAATATCAAAAAGGCATAAGATAATGTTCCAATTTAATATTACTTGAATGATATTTTTTTATTGCCTTATTGATTTGTATTATGTCACAATAATAATTACTAGCTCTTATTGTGTATCCTAATAAAATGTGGTAAGTGTTTTATTGCATAGGGGTTTATTTTAAGTTCTCATTTATATCATATTCTGTAAGTTGCTAATCCTTGCTAATCCAAATATTTTGTTTTACTAAGTGAATTTAACAATTGATTTTCCATTTTAAAACATTCATATAGACTTATGAACTGTTTGGCATTACTTTAAAAATAAATAAAATTATTAAAACATACAATCATAATGGACACTGGTTTCGATATGTAGACGATGGAATATATATATCAAAATAATAATGCTTTAAATATTGACAAAATAATAAATTGTATAAATAATATACATAAAAATATAAAATTTACTCATGAATTCGAAATCAAAAAATAAACTAAATTATTTAGATATTACTATTACTAGAAGCAATGAAAAATTTGAATATAATATATATAGAAAACCAACACAGACAAATCGAATAATACCGAATTATTCAAACCATCCTTATAACCAAAAAATGGTATCACTGTATAATTTATTATATAGAATGTACAAAATACCAATGAACATAAGTGATCAAATAAAAGAGAAAAATATAATATATCAAATTGGATTAGAAAATGGATACAAAAAAAAACTATAGATAAATTAAATAATAACATAATAAGAAAACAGGAAATTAACAATAACTTTATAAATAATAAAATAGGAAAAATTTGGACAACTTTTACATTCACTGGTAACGAAATAAACAAAATTATTTAAAGAAACAAATTTAAAAATTACTTACAAAACTGATAATAAAATTCAAAATGTAATAAACAATAACAATAATCAAAATAATATGCACAAAAGAAATGGCGTATATAATATAAAATGTCAAGATTGTAATAAATTATATGTAGGACAAACAAAAAAGAAATTAAAGGAAAGAAACAAAGAACATTTAAACGCTTATATTAAACCAAAAATATACAAATCAAATTTCGCTACTCATTGTATAAATAACGGACACAGATTTCCTGAAATGGAAAATATGAAATTAATAGAAGGATTAAACAAAGGGTTAAATATGAATATATGTGAAACTTTGGAAATTTATAAGCATAAAGTTAATCACAAATTAATCGATGAACAAATTCAAGTGAGATCAAGGCACCAAACTATTTATAAAGTGATTGATGTTATGGAAAAAATTACATAAATTGCAATACTTATAAACATATGGTTGTTTGTAGGACATATGATTTAATTTTTGTAAAAATATTTTGTTACTTAATTATTTTTCCTGAAGATGCTGGTATGCCTACGGTTTTATCGGCGAAAAGCTTTGAATAATATATGTATTAAAACTAAAATACCATCTGGTCTGATGATTGCAGTACATCAAACCAGATAAAGTGGATTAGTGAAAAGAATATTTGAGTTGAGTTTATATACATATATCTGTAAATCTAAATACGTTTTTGATTTTCTAAGTAGTCAAAGTAAAGAATTTATAATGTTACAGGGTCCATTTGTCCATATAGCTAGCATAGTAGCAACTTTACTTTCAAAACTAGTCACATCATTTCAAGGAATTTATGAAAATGAGTCAAGAAATACCGAGATGCTCGCTGCAGCATGTGCTGTTGGAGTTGCCAGCTGTTTTGGGGCTCCAATTGGAGGCAAGCTATTTCTAATTAAATTTTCATTTCAATAAATTTTTTAATAATTTGGGTTTATTAGTCAATTTACTGAAGTTGAGAAAATGAGTTCTTCAATAATTGTATAGAATATTTTAAATTTAATTCACCTCAATATATTTTCTCAGTCACGTCAGTTACATATCTAGCTATTGGTTTTCTTACATTAATATTTTACAAAGCATTGATCTTTTACATATCTAAAATGGCTGTAAATATTGCACACATGTAAAACCAGAATTAGTTTCTATTAATGAACCACTTATATTACAATGAAAATATTGGAAAGAACCCCAATACCAAAAAAATAATCAAAAATAACAAATAAAACAAGTTACTTAAGATTAAACCCTTATGTACATTTCGATGACCACATCATCATGATCAGAGGGTCTTATTACAAAATACAATCTAGCACACAAGAAGTTACAAACTAGAATGATGAGTTTGTAACTAGGATGATGAGATTGATCATTCTAGTTTGTAACTTCTTGTGTGCTAGATTGTATTTTGTAATAAGACCCTCTGATCATGATGATGTGGTCATCGAAATGTACATAAGGGTTTAATCTTAAGTAACTTGTTTTATTTGTTATTTTTTATTCTTTTTGTGGTATTTGGGTTCTTTCCAGTATTTTCATTGTAATATATTGTACCACTGTGCTCTTGATATTGTGAACCAGTTATATGTAATGAGTAAAATACCTTCAAAGAACAATTTTGTTTAAAAATAATATATATTAATCAGACATGTATTCCAAGTGATGTATGATATTTTTAGAATTATTTGTTATGATACTATAAGTGCCTACTGCTACAAATCTACAAGGCACTAGAACTAAAATCTGGCTTAATGCATGCATGTGGCTTTACAGATCTGCAGATATTCGACTGATGTTAAAAAAATATATGGCATATCTAAAACTAAATATCTTCCTTCCATACAATCACACATTTATTCTAACTACATGAACTAAATATTGATCTATTGGAGCTTGAATGATCTGTTACTGTTAGAAAACCATATAAAAATTTTTATTGTTACATAGTTTATAAAAGTTCATAAAGGAAATGTTTTAAAAAAAAGTCTTTATTCTTATTTTTCCAGCATAGTGTCACAAATAATTTGACTTGATGAATGCAGTATTTTAAAATGCTAATGAAAAAATAGAATAGAAAAATTGTTTTATATATTCAATGTATCTTTTATCACTCCTAAAAAACAGCCCAAACATAGCATTTTTATTTGACCCTGTAACAAATTCATTTCCCCACAGTAACTTAAGATATTTTTTTCTATAAAAATAACTACTATAATGCTGAGACACGATGTTAAATATACTTTTTTTTCTAAAACACTTGTAAATATTTTACAACTTGCCTACAGTAGCACTTACTTATATTTGTTGAGGATGGCCGTTTTGGGAGATGTGTCCCGTTGTCAACTCAGACAGGTACGGTAAGTTGTAAAATATTTACAAGTGTTTTAATGAAAACTAGTAGCTCACGTGAAGATGGAATCAACAAATATGATTTTACTTATTAAGAATTTCAATTTTATCTCATTTTTAAAAATGGTTGAATGCTTTGAACTATTTATTTAAATTATTAATGCTATACCACTTTGCAATAGTTAGCCTTTCCTCAACTTGTTTCAGGTGTGCTTTTCAGTATAGAAGTAACAACGGTATATTTTGCCATAAGAAATTACTGGCGAGGGTTTTTCACGGCAGTCTGTGGAGCTACAGTGTTCAGGCTGCTGGCCGTGTGGTTTCAGAAAGCAGGTAAATTATTGGAATTATTAATTTTTTAATACATATTTCATTAGAAAATTTTGTATATTTTATAAAGAAATTGGGCTTTAATCATCTTCAAAGCATGTTTTCTGTTAGATGCACTTTACAAGTAATAAGTACAAATAACAACAAAAAAGAATTATTCTTTAATTTAAATAGCAACCTCCTATAAATATGTGTAATATTAGAAAAGTACAATGAATCAAATTCTCTGTGGGTGAATTTTTCAGGTTCCTCACTTCTGTAACGAAAAAAATGTGTTGTTCTCTCCTTTATACAATTACATTCTGTTTATCTTATTCAACAAAAATACTATTGACCAGAAATATTTTACCATGAGGTTTATATAAATCTTCCATATTAAGGATTTCTCACTTTACAAGTATGCAATATTTACTTTGCGGGTTGCATTCTCTATTGTACTTTGGTAAATAACACCCCATTGTTGTACGGTTCTTTTAACAGAAATACGGTTGAACTTCAAGTTATTTTTAAGGGGATATGTTCCAGAGAGTTTTAAGCAAATCGAAATTTATTTATTATGGACATATACTTACATGCTGGTTTGGGTTATGTACTGTATGTATTAATACAAAAATACAGAAGCAAAAATACAAAACAAAATGTTGTGCAGCAAGTTCATGTAATGTATGCGTATATTAAAAAAAGACAGAAAAATAGTTCTACAATGCTACAGAATATTATAAAATTAACTAATGCAAACACTACTTATATTATTGTGTTCTGAGAAAAAATACAGATGAAACGCTGAAAATGCAAGAGAATTAAAATCTTACAACTATAACTAGATCCATTGCTTAACATAAACCAAACTAAAACACAACGTTGGTTTGTGTTTATACAGTACAGATAATTTTGTTTTATTATAAGCCTTGCATAATTAATGAACATTTATCAATTCCTATTTATCTTAAAAATATGAACTTGAATGCTCTCCCTGTTCATTACAGAAATCAGTGTAAAGCATGTATAACGGGTAATATTTTCCAGGAGTGGTTAAAAAATGAATTTGTTCCTTCAGTAACAAAATTTAATGAAAAAAATGGAGTGCCACCAAAAGTTCTACTTTTGATAGACAATGCTCCTTCACATCCTTCAGACATGCAGTTCTTATGTAAAGACATAAATATTTCTCCCACCTACCATGACATCGTTGCTTCAGACTATGGATCAAGGTGTGCTGCAGAACATAAAACTGAGCCACAGAAAAAAGCTTTTGCAAACATTAATTGAAGAAGATTGCTTTTTTTCTATTCCAGAAAAACTTAAGACGATTGCAATAAAGGATGTAATTTACTGGGTAGCTGAATCCTGGAATAATATCAGTAACATTTTACTCCAGAAATCTTGGAAGAAGCTCTGTGCAAGCCTCCAATTTGTGGAAACACCACTTGGAACATGGGATGGTGAAACTGAGCTCCTTCAGCTCATTCAAAGAGTACCAGGATGTGAAAATGCTGGTGAAAGTTGTCTGGATGAGTGTACAACACTAGATAATAATAAAAAATATACTGAACATGATACAGTGTCTATGGTCCAGGATCAACACAATGACAGTGTAGCAGATAGCGATAGTGAAGAAAGAGATGCCTCTACAAATGCTGTTAATCAAGCAGACGCTGTTGCCACTCTCGGTGTTGTGTTGTGTTATGTAGAACAACACGCAGCTGCAACACCCAATGATGTTATGCTAATGCACGGTGGTGCAACATCGCATCCTCAGGAAGGTTTACGTCTCTTCGCCAGATCAAGATTACTGATTTTAAGTGAAAAACATAGTTTAATATTTGTGCCTTTTCTTTTTAAGTGAAACATATAGTTTAGTGTTTGTCTTTTTTATTTTTATTTTATTGTCAACAAATTCTATGTTAATGAAGTGATACAGTAGTACAGTATAGGCATTTGTATTTATATCATGTTTTTACAGTGTCAATTCCAATATATTACACATCTCAGTCCTGTTTCATGTAAGTAGCAAACTTTCAGTTCATACTTCATTAAATTTTAAATACTTTTTTAAAATTTGGTTTTCACCAAATACTATTCGGATTTTGTGTGGGTTCGGATTTTAGGGGTTCTACTGTATATACAAAATGAAATAATAAAAAATATGGTACTTTTTCAATATACATATGCCTATAGAGAATGTAGGACATTACCAAATGAAAATAAACCTTTACATTAAACTTTTATATTTTTTACAAACCAAATATATCCTAACTGGATACTTCATAGGTATATTTTTATATAGGTATATTCAGAAAATATTTGTGGGTACTTTTGTAAAAGTTTAATATAAAGGTTTATTTAGGTACATTTTCATTCTGACTTTAGAAGGCTTTCGCCAGCATTGTTGATCATTTAGCACTACCCAGGTGACACGTACAGCTTAGAGTATGCTGCGGACGCGATCAACTTTGTCACCCATGCATGGCAAACATCTATTATGGACAAGGACCAGCTCCTGGTCTGCAGTGGACTAGATAAGGAAAGACAACAATAAAGGGACTTAGCTGGATTCTATTGGGAGGCAAGATCTCGAATGGTGTAAGCCAAGTGAGAGCCAATAGAAGAAAAGGAAGAAGAAGGACATTTTCATTCTGTAATGTCCTACACTCCCTATAGATTTGTGGTCGGTATAATAGGAAAATACCAACAATTTTATAGTTTATAGTGAAATAAAAATTCTTTATTAGCTATTTTTGTAATACATATTATTTAATTTGAAAATATGATTGAAGTATTTGAAAATTTTATTAAATTCATAATTAAATTCATTATTGATTCATAATGAACTACAAAATTCAAGAATAAATTCATAAGTTTTAAATTTTAATAAAATTAGAAAATTGAGACATTTTCAAAAAGCAAAACAAACAATAAATAATTTATAGACTTTCAGAATTTAGTCTAATGTATGTAATTACTTTTGGGCATTATTAAAGTGTCTTGCAAACACATTTCAATAAATCATGTGTTTGGTTTCAGATACTGTTAAGGCATTGTTTCAAACAAATTTTACAATGGATTACCCATTTGACAGCCAAGAACTTCTGATATACTCTCTTATGGGGTATGTTTAATGTTATTACATAATTTATAAGGTATTCAGAAGCCAGAGATTTTCAGTCATTTTAATCAGATAAAATTTAAAATGAGTACAATTAAACATGAAATAATAGCTAATTGTTGTAATGAGTTGGTTTTGTTCTAATAGTTAATAATTATAAACCTTCACTCAGGAAGAGTGAGCAAATCTCACACATAACAAATCCTTCAATCACACATTTTTCATTTGATCATAAATTACTTAAATTTGGGTTCTTGCTGCTTCTAAACATTTTATGATATCAGTTTTGTATTTCCTATCCCAGTGGTTCCCAACCTGTGGTACGCGTACCCCAGGGGTGCATAGAAGCCTGTGGGGTGGTACGCAAAAATATTACTAGTAATGGCAAACTTCAATATATCACACTTTAGATTTTAAAAAAATACGAAGTTACACTAGTAGTTCACAAGATAGTTGATGTGTTGTTGATCGGAAACTGTGTGTAGCTTGTATGTTTCTGTGCGTCTGAGAGATGGGAAACATCTATTCCAGATTTAGGTGCACAATACAAATGCAAGAATGGGTCTACGATTTGATAGGAATTTTTCAGGGATATGTCGTGTTGCCCATACAAACATACCGTATACACAGCTGGTTGCCTCCGCCCCACCCATTACTTACAAGGGAGTCAGGCAACCACTCTTTGTCCTAGCCACGTAGAGGAATAGGGGAAACTTTTCATTGTAAAACCCTTTTTTAGGGTTATTTAAAATGAAAAAGTTTGGGAACCACTGTCCTATCCAACTGCACACCTAGTTTATTAGATAGAATCCATTAAGGTTCACGCATTTTGGTAGCTTCTTGAGATTCTGTACAATATACTGTCAATGCTTTTTAGTATTTATACTCACCTTGGAACTTTATTACAGTAATTTAACATATCTCAGTGTACAAGTTGCCTACTCAATATGATCTTTAGTTCCATTTTAGGTCATTCTTTAAATTGAGATATTGCTTTTAGTTTTAAATTGGGACATTAAATTTTTGTTCAGAGCTGCAATCGGTACCTGCCATTTTATAATTTCTTTGTATAGTTCAATCTTTTAATATTTTATGAGGGAAACAAAATAATAGGTAGCATAAATACAACCTGTAAAAAAAAGTTGGTAAAAGTATCAGAATCTGCCATAAAATCTTTTAGGCAGTACAAAGTAATAAAAGACCCAGTAATGCAAGGTAAAGGGTTGGATTATACTATGAGATTACACTTCAATGTGTGTATGAGATAGGGGTTATCTAAATTTATCATGTTTTGTTCAAGCTTTTTCCAACAGAATTTGTTAAAATATGTACCTTAGTGTTTCTCTTATTTGTTTTTCTAGTGTTGTCTGCGGACTGGGTGGAGCTGGTTACGTCTGGTCACATAGGCAGTATGTTTTGTTTATGAGACGAAATAAAAAAATGAATACATTTTTGCAGAAGAAGTAAGTGAGTATTTTAATAAATCCTAGATTTATTAAATTCATACATTTGTAACAACTTTAACATATTTAGTATACAAAATTTTACTTCAAGTTCTTTGTCAATCTGATAGAAATGTGTATCAAGTAGCAATAGTCTCAACAAGTTTTAGGTGAGATAAAGCTACAAATGTTAAGGTTTTACTTCAAGTTCTTCGTCAATCTGATAGAAATGTGTATCAAGTAGCAATAGTCTCAACAAGTTTTAGGTGAGATAAAGCTACAAATGTTAAGGTTTTACTTGTTCTAGGTACAAGTGACAAATGACAATATTATAAACCTAATAAATTGCGATAAAGATAATAGGCGTGGTTAAGTGAAATGTATAAAATAAAATGTGACGCCATAAATATTATTCGGTACAAACAAAGAAGAAAATGAAGAAAAGATAGCAGGAACTCCTTACTGCAACATACATACTGAAGAAAAGTCAATACTTAGTATGCTTTATTAGGTGTATACAAATACAGAAGATTTAAAAACGCCATATAAAGTTATACATATCACTTAGTCATATGTTTTTAGTTTGCATTAATTTAATGCTTGCAGTTTTTGTGTTGTACATCTGGAGGTTTTATAAAATTATTTTGACACCAGTTTGTAAAAAAAACACTACTTACTAATATTTTTCAGCAGTCGTGTTTCACACTAGATCAATGCATAGTTCAATGTTGTGAGTCACCGAGCTTATTCCGTCTGTACTCGTTGATTTTCTTGGATCACCGATCCAATTGAAACGTGCTATTTTTGTGTTATACATCTTGTATCTGTTTCAAATTATTTTTATTGATATAACTTGGCAAAACCTCTACTTACTGATATTTTTCAGCACATGTGTTTTGGATTATATCAGTTTATTGGTTAATGTTTGGTAGCTCACCAAAAGATCTACCTCATAAAATAATTAAAAAGATTGTATAAGATCTAATACATACTTTAAAGGCCATAGTACATCAAAATTAAGTTTGTATAATAATAAAGTTTACAAACAAACGATGGGTTGGCAATGGATTCACTTTTATAAAGCATAATTTCTGAAATATATTTACAAGAAATTGATAAAAGGATAGACAAAATAGTAAAAAATATAGCCTAAACTTTACGTGGTTTCAGTATATGTATATGCAATTTATATTTCTCGTAATAATGGTATAAATATACACCTAATAATAATAATATCAATAATTGCATTAAATTTTCATATTAAAATGAAAATAATGATAAATTAAACTATTTAGATTTATCAATAACCAGCAGGGAAAATAATTTAGAATATTCTAAATGCAGAAAACCCACAAAGAGTAATAAAATCATACCAAATGGTTCCTACCCTCCAACATCACAAAATATTGCTGCATTTTATGGTTTACTGCATAGAATAGATAATAGTTCACTTCTAAAGTAGAGAGGTGTCACAATTGGTTTTCTAGATGGTCAGTCATACATCGAATGGGTTAAGCTTATTTTCTCAACAGCTTGAGGATAACTCAATTCCTATAATGAATTGTCGAATTCGATCATTTGAGGTCCTGAAATTACATGTTTATTACTTTAAATTTAATAATTAGGTACAATTATTACTCTTGTAAAGTGCCTATTTTACATATATTACAGGTTGTGTTGTGACATTGCTTTCTAATGTTGTTGAGCAGCAATCAAGTTATTACAGAATGGAAATAGAAATAATTTCGATAAAGGCTACTCACAACAAAATCTGCTATAAAAAGTGATCTCCTAATTAGACTTCAGTGCTGATTTTGTATTTGAAACATTCATAACAGATAAAAAATGATATTGTCAAAATATGTTTTAATTTTAATCATGCATGCCCCAAAAGTAAATATTTTTGTAAGCAGTAAACTGAAAATATTCTAAATTTATTTTAATTAGGCTAAAATTCATAATTTATCAAAGGTAAGTATATAATCAAACTGTATTAAGCTTTGGAATGTATCACATTAAAAAAAGTTCAATTAATGCAAAAAAATTTGTTAAATGTTGCATTTTTAATATTTGTATCATGTTTACCTATGACAAAAATTAAAATTGCTTTAATATAAAAAATTGTAATGTTTATTATTTGTCAATTGCACTCAGTTCCATTGGTTCTTCCTGTTTATGGATCAGGTATGTTCCGCTTTCTGTATATGTGTTTGTGTTTATGCATATAAAAATATGTAAATGATTGTGTACTGATATTTTTGTTCTTATGTAGTTTTTAGTTTCAACAGTACATGAATAGGCTAGACAGCCATAATCTATGCACGAGTAGCGTATCATATAAGTTCTGTGTGCTCCCAAATTCATATACTAAGAACTCTTAACGAATGCAATTTCTTGTTCCATCTCATTTCAAATCCAAATGTGGAAAGAGCTATTTGACAGAAAGTTAGCAATTAATGCTAAAATCTTCCCTTGTATACCCATGACTTTAAAGTATTTAAAATTCTTCTTTGCCTCGCCATATCATATGCTGTTTCAAAGTCAAAGAAAACGGCAACGATTGTTTGACACAGGAGAGAAATATTTTGAACAGCAGATTCTAACAAAACCAATTGATTAACGGTCGATCATCTTTACCTAAAACCACACTGTTCGTTGCTAAGAAATTCTTTCACACACACATGGGATCCATGAAAGTCTTTTATCAAATAAAAGACTCAAAAATCAAACACTATCTGTGGTTTGAAGCTGAATCCCATCAAGATAAAGGATAGGCTTCTGGTGTTACCTACGACGAATAAATGCTACACATTGGGTCTTCGAAGGTGTCCCAGTTGGCTTTTCTTAAGATCCAACTGGGATGCCGAACATAACGAGGAGAGTCAAGCAAATCACTCGATGTGGTCGCTGGTTCTATATTTAATGAAGGGCCATTTGTTACTAAAGACAAAATGCGAGTAACTTGCTCAGTTAAAACTTCTAATTTTTGGTCGTCGTCACAATTGGAACAGGAGGACTTCGTAGCACTTACAGAAACAGCATATGATTTACAGTCATCCTTCAGTTGAGTAGCTTTAAAGATCTTCTTGGCTTCTGAAATGATATCCTCTGCCAGCCATAATGCCCAGGATTGCCTTCTCCTAAAAAGTGGGGACAGTTATAAGTTTGCTCCGGGTGATTGGCACCACAGTTGGCGTATTTCGGGGTATTAGTACAGTCCTTTTTATCATGGCCTTCCATGCTACATTGGCAACATACACCCTGTTAAGAACACGCACAACTAATGTGTCCAAAACGCTTACACTTGAAACAACATCGAGGGTTAGCTACATAAGGCCTCAATGTCAGCCTTTGGTAACCTGCATTTATGTATCTCTAATTTTCCAAAAGTAAGAATAAACAAAGCGTTTGCAACTTTCTTGCCTTTTTCCAATTTCATAATAGCCACAACATCTGTAAAGGACGGTGATGAGACTTGATTTTATTTCTTGAATTTGGTAGTCCATTACGTTCGGTGAATCTTAATTA
>JBAIZL010000044.1:1432500-1581583 GCA_036971475.1 Prosapia bicincta
ATGTTGATTCCTTGCTGCCAACCTAGAGATTGATAACCCTATTGTCTTAAACTCCTTATGTGTCATCAAGTATATATTAGTTTCATTTCTGTAGAAGTTGTAGATAAATGTTTTTTCTCTTGCAATGGATTTATTATTCTAGTTTAAATGGAATACTACTTTTTCCTACTCCTGTTTACATCTTGTGATACATTTATATATTTCAGGTGTCAGGACTGTTCAGCAACTTTACATGGACCAAAGAGTATATAACAGTAGAAGAGCAAGATATTCTAAGGCACTGGAAAACAAAAAACACAGATGTTATAGTTAGTCTTTGCGGCTTCATGGTGTACACAGTAAGCATTCATAGTAAAACCTACCAAAATTTAAATAGTGGTTTAATGTGATATATATATATATATATAATAAAATAAGTATTCTTTGATTTCCTCTTCGACTTGAGATACTTATTTACAGTCATATTCTTGGACATATCAAGTATGTATGTATATGTGTCACTTCCATGTAGTAGCATTTTCTTTTTAATTAACTCAGGAAGTAGCTGCAGTTACAGTTTGAGTTGTCAATGAGACACATCTCCCTAAATGGCCATTCTTATTCATTAGAAAGTAAGTATTACTGTAAGCAAGTGTCACATATATTAACTCATTGGCATACTTGGATGGAACATGTCTGTCATACTGTCTTGACATTCCTGGACGGAACTGTCAACTTCCTAGTAGTTTCACGTTTTTCTGCTGTATCGCAGCATTTGCCGGGACGATTATTGTTATTAAGTGAATCAGTAATATTTGTTCTATAAATATTTTGTTTTTTAGGAGGGATAACCTTTCTGGAAATAGGAATATAACAACTTGACTTTGCATGAAGTTTTAAGGTTGTGTTTGGTGTAAACAATGTCCCGTCGGGATTTACACTAAAGTGAAATAGACATATTTATTTATATTCATGTTTATGTGAACACTGGAGATAACTATAAGACAGTTACTGAATAAATGATAAGACAGTTGAATATCGAGTCAAAAGTATATTTATTTAGTACAACGTTTCGGCAACTAATTTGTTGCCCTTATCAAGCCTGAAAACATATTTTAGTCATAGTCACACACATTTAATTAAATAACAAAATTGTAACAGTAGTTTTATGATGAATAAATTTGATGTAATAAGTCCCAAAAGTTTTAAGATAATATAATGATAAACGAAAAGGTTATAGGTAGTCATTTTTATAAAAGTGTCACATTAATAGGAATTCTCAGGTTACACTAGGCTCTGAAAAACTGGCATGCCAATGGGTTAATATAAGTTTAAATGTATAAGTAAAACAAAATATGTTTACAATCACACCCTACATATAATCATATATTGATATGTTAACTCTTGTAGTAGCATTTACTTTTTGTTTAAATAAGGACACCTATTCTCTCATTTAGACAAAAAATAAATACTTACAACTTTTTTAAAAAAATGTTTTAACTTGCCTATAGTAGCACTTACTTTTTTTGTTGAGGACGGCCGTTTCGGGAGATGTGTCCCTTTGTCAACTCAGACCGTAACTGATCTCAAGGTTTACGTAGGTTAGGGTGGGGGTGGGATATTTTGGTGGTGTGGGTGTATTTTGTGTGTATTAGGAGTTATGATGTCAAAAAGTGCGTGTGAGTTGTAATGTAATTGTGTATTGAGTATGTGTGTAGGGTGTAGTTTGAAGTGCCTATATATTTTGTATTGTTCGGTTGTGTAGCGTTGGTTATTTCTGTGTATTTAAACGAAACGTCATCAATTTCGACGTAGATATATATTTTATAGCCGAAGCCGGAGCGGCAACGGACAATATCCAATACTACAACATAGCTAACTACATGACTTACACGCTGAATCGATCTCGACAAATAGCATCAGGAATTATTGCCGGAATAAAAAGTGACCTGCGTGCCAAGTTTAAGACACTCCATGAGATGCGGGAGGGGGATAAGGCCGAAATTGTTCTTGTCGAAGTCTGGAAGTATAAAAAATGTTTCAGCATTGTAAGCCTTTACAACCCACCGGGAAATGTACTGCCAACTTTATACGTGGAAGCTACGCTTCAACCAAACAGCATTATAGTTGGAGACTTCAACAGCCCGTCCACAAGATGGGGTTACTCCGCGACGACCCGAGCCGGTGAAAGGGTAGAAGATATGGTTGACGACAATTTATTGGAAGTCGTTGAAACACCCCCAACATTCCTGTCGTACTCTGGCAGTACTACTAGACCGGACCTGGTGATCCTGGATCCGCAACTGTCTCAAAAAACTAAAGTTAGGCTTCTGGATGACGCAGCAGGGTGCGGACACCGAGCGATACTGATACATACAAGCCTATTCAAAACGCTCAAACCTCCATCTAGAGCTCCCCGATGGAATTTTGTGAAGGCGAACTGGACGGCGTATAGCGCACTTACGGACGACATCATAGCAGAAAGCATTGACTGGAGTTCGCTGGAGAAGGCTGTCGAGAGCTTTAATAAAACAATCCTAGAATGCAGCACGTCCTGCATACCAAGGGGTCAGGTCAAAGCCTACCGGCCCTTCTGGAGTGACAAACTGGATGAGCTGAAAAATATAAGGAATGCAGCAAGAAGGGAAGCAGAAAGAACAAATGATATCCTCGACTGTTCGGCCTTACGCAGGGCACAAGCACAACTTCAAAAAGAAATAAAACAGTCTAAAAGAGAATCCTTTCGAAAATTTCTAGGCACCCTTGACTTTCGGAGGGATGGGGCAAAAGCACACAAATTTATATCGCGACTCAATAGTGACTCACCGCCTGCAGAGCAAGAACCCTTCACGAAGGGAACAAGATGCTATACTGAACCAAGAGATATCGCTAACCTACTGTGTAAGCACTATGCGAACATCAGTCGTGTAAACCAGCCTAAAAGTGCATACAAAAAGCTGTTAAAGCACCCCAAAAGCTCATGCCTAACTAGAGAAGACAGCAGAATATGCTCAGAGGATTTCACGTTGGCCGAGTTGGAACAAGCACTCCAGGAAACAAAAACAGGGAAAGCTCCAGGTGTGGATCACATTTTCTCGGAATTCCTTATTAACTTGGGCCAAAAGGCAAAATTGCTCTTCTTGGAGATAGTGAACCTATCCTGGGCTAGCCATGTACCTCATCAATGGCGAAAAGGTGAAATAGTGCCAATCCATAAGAAAGGCAAACCTATCAGTGAAGCAGGAAGCTACAGACCAGTTGCTCTAACGAGTGCATGTAGTAAAGTAATGGAAAGAATGGTTGCCCGCCGACTGAGCCAATTCTTCGATTTACACAACACCATCGATGATGACCAAGCAGGATTCAGACCGAGACGAAGTACGATGGATCAAGTAGTATACTTCTCACAGTGTGTCAAAGACGGCTTCCAAAGGAAAATGTCCACCTTGTCTGTACTAATAGACCTAAAAAATGCCTACGACACCGTTTGGAGAGAAATGCTCATACACAAGCTAGCCCAAAGTGAAGTTAGGGACAATTTATTTAAGTGGATCAAATCCTTTCTGTCGCAACGACTTATTAGAGTAAGATATACAGGAGGAATGTCCAAATATCGTATCCAAAGACAGGGATTAGCACAAGGAGCCGTAATCAGTTGTATACTCTTTAATTTGATGATCAATGACGTACTCACGGCAGTTCGAGCAGTGCCTGGAGTACAAGGCCTACTCTATGCAGATGATCTAATTCTCTGGGCTAGTGGTAGCAACATCAAATCACTAGAAGAAGCAATAAACAAGGCACTGACTAACCTGCTGCTTTGGACGGAGACTAACGCGATGTGTGTGAATGCGAATAAATCAATTTACCAACTTTTTACACTTTCAACAAGGCGACCTGAAATCTCTCTGCGATACGGGAATAGCGAACTCATGGAGAGCAATATCTGCAAGTACCTGGGAGTTTCAATAGATTCCAAAATGACCTGGAAACCACACATCAAAGAAAGCGCCAACAGAGCCATTAAAAGAGCAAGACTGCTGAAACGCCTAACTGCCACAACATGGGGAGCAAATCAGGATGTACTGAACACAGCGTACAAAACATATATACGCCCCATACTCGAGTACGGAGCTGAAGCAACAATCACAGCGTCAAACACCACATCCCAAATCTTGGATAGAACCCAAAATGCAGTCCTCCGAGTCATCACTGGTGCACCAAAATCGACCCCGATAGCAGCAATGGAGGCACAGTTGGAAACAGAGCCAATGCAGTTTAGAAGAGAAAAACTCAGCCTCGGGTTTTGGGAGAGAAACAAAAGGACGTACAGCCACCGATGGGCAAACTTTAAAGAAGCCACAACGAGGCTAAAAACACAAAAAACTCCGATAACCACATATAAAGAGTTGATTAAGAAATACAACATCAACATTGGCACTCATACAACAGATATCAGGAAACATGAAGTGTTCAATTCACTGCCCAAGGGAATCCTAAATCTTCTTGACCACAACATCCCAAAGAAAGATTGTAACCCACTAGAACTAAAGGCTGCAGCCCTCAGAACCATCAACACAGTCTATCCAGAGACACAGTGGCTACATGTATATACCGATGGATCGTGCCTCCCAGACAAAGGACAGACTGGAGCTGGTTATTACTGTAATCTTTTCGAAGGATCGCTAGCAGTTGGCAACAACCAAAGTAACTTTGACGGTGAAATAACCGCCATACTAGCGGCATCAAACGAAATGAAGAAAATAAAGACACCGGCACAAGCAGTCTTTCTTGTAGATTCAATGGCTGCAATAATGGCCGTAACAAATAACAAGAAGACCGATTGCAGATCCACTCTAGCCTGCCGTCAAAATTTGTCAAAACTAATGAATAGGGGATGGAAAATTGAATTACAATGGATCCCCAGCCACGTGGATATAAGAGGAAATGAATTAGCTGACTCATTGGCAAAAAAAGGAACAACGCTCCCACAGCCGAGCGTAGCAACTTCGCTCCCCTCCATAAAAATACAAATAAATGCTGCAATAAAGAGGAGCACTCAGGCCTACTTACGAGAAGCATCTTTTAATAAACGTTGGGCTACTCTTGTCGAAAACGGGCCAATTAACAACATGTTACCCCGACGGGACGGGGTTGCACTTTTTAGACTCACAACTGGACACGATTACCTAGCTGCACACCTAAACAAGATACACGTCTTCTCGTCTCCCAGGTGCACCCTATGTGACAGCGGGGAGGACATGACAGCTGAGCACCTCCAGTCATGTGCAGCTCTGGACCATGGACCCCTGAACGACACGAAGGAAGAAGAGATCTCTCGCCTCTACTGGTCAGCGCGCCACCAAATGGCCCAACAGCCAAGAGTGGGCGTTGGCTAGTAAGTAAGTAAGTAAGGTTATTTCTGTGTTGTTTATGAAGAATTTGTAAGTTAGATGTTATGTCTGTGTAGTCGTGTTTTGTAGAGTTGAGATGATCGGCGAAGTTTGATTGGTAGTTATTGTTTTTTAGTGCTTTTATATGTTCTTGGTAACGTGTGTGAAATGACCTCCCTGTCTGGCCTATGTAAAAACTGGGGCATGAACTGCAAGTTAGTTTGTAAACTCCAGTGGTGTTGTAAATGTCGTTGATTTTGCTGTTGGGTTTAAATTGTTTTTTGAGAGTGTTGTGTGTGGAGTAAGCTATTTTGTAGTTGTATTTTCGTAATGTGTTGGTTAGATTGTGGGTTTTGGATGATCTGTAAGGTATTGATAAGTATTTTATGGGATTGTCATCTTGTGTGTTTGTATTTGGGTTATTATGTTTATTTTTTAGGCGGTTGTATAATTTGTCTATCATTGTTGGGTTGTATCCGTTTGTTTGTGCTATATATTTTATGGTGTTTAACTCCTGGTAGTGTTCATCTTTGTCTAGTGGTGTTTTAAGGAGGCGATATATCATGGTATTGTAAGCAGCTAGTTTGTGTTGGTGTGGGTGGTTTGAGGAACTGTGTATGGTCGTATTAGTGCTGGTGGGTTTTCGGTATATGTTGAATTTATGTGTTTGTTTGTCTGTTCGTTTAATTGTGAGGTCTAATAGACCTAGTAGCTCACGCGAAAATGGAATCAACAAACGAAAAAATAAATGCTACTATAGTCAATTGCTTACTTATTAATAAATGTTAAAGTGTATAATACTACTATTATATATGAAAACAAATAACAACAAAAATTAGTTTTTAAAGTTAATTATAGTTTTAAAAATTAATTTTAAACGTCTACAAAATAATTAAAATCAAAAAGTTTAGCAAGTTTAATTTGTATTAACTTGTAGTGAATTGTATTCAATAATAACACTGTGATTGATGGTTTAAAAAATATTACCTTACCATGATAGTTTGTTTGCAGTTCATATTCTCAATCGTAAGCTCAACAATCCCTGTGCCATCTGGAAGCTTCATCCCTGTCTTCAAAATGGGAGCTGCTTTTGGCAGATTGGTCGGGGAACTTTTACATTTATCCTTTCCTCAAGGTGTTCGCTATGGTAAAGTTAATGCTCCAATAATACCAGGTGTGTAATTACCTTAAATATAGATATCCTTATTTAAAGATAAATATATTACAACCACACATATATCGTTCAAAACATTTTTTTTATTAATTGGTGAACAATTATTTTCTTAATTTTTTTGTCAAATTGGAAAAATATGTCTTTTTAAAAATATGTCTCACGTTTTATAAATATATATTTATAAATATAAAAAATCCAAATAAAAAACCTGGACTTTATTAGATTAAACATAATTATAAATTATTCTCTTTTTAAAAAAATCATAATCCACATTTACTGAGAATCATTTCAGTAAATCGACACAATGTTGTTGTTTCATAAAAACCTTTTTGGTAGATGGATGTTCCTCGTGTGTAAGTCCACTATAATTTTTCACCTATGGTACTAAGTTCTTTCACATCATATCAAATGTCCTGTTTTCCCTTTGAATCTCAAGCCACAGATATAAAGTTTTACTAAATTTCATGCAATCTGCACATTTTATAGATTTCCTTTCCTTAAAAAATTCTGCACACATTCTTTTCAAAAAAGATTTAGTGTCTGTTCTTTTGTTCTTTCTGCCAATTACAGTTGATGTCCAATATTTAAATCCAACACTATTTTATTTGCACTTTCATATTTTCAAGGCTCTCTGGAACATATTCATCAAAACTGTCCTGTTAACGTTTCTTCTCAGACATTATTAAAATGTTGACACAAATTTTTAAACCGAAGTTTTAAACACAACAAAGTTTTTCAATGTGCCTATGGAATGCCGTTCGGAGACACTTTTCACATCAAACATATATAAATTCACTGATGTTCCAAGAACAACAACCACCAGCATAAAAATGTAGCCGGAAAGATTAAAGTGTTGAGCTACAGGGCATAAAGTTTGTCAGATTTTGGTGTACTGCCTTTTACTGCTAATTTGCAAGAGTTGAATTTTTAGGTGGTTATGCGACTGTTGGAGCTGCAGCATTATCTGGAGCGGTAACTCACACCATCTCTGTTTCTGTAATTGTATTTGAAATGACAGGGCAAATCACACATATCATACCCATCATGGTAAGTGCTTTCCTGTTTTATTTCTTTGCATGCAGCCTTATACTCCTTTATAATACTCCTTCTATCTTTGAAATAGCAGTATTAATTTATTATAAGTAAATTGCATATCTCAGTGAATATTTCAAAAGTATTCACTCAGTTACGCAATGAATACTTATATTGTAATTAGTGAATTCAAGATTTACAACAATTAGTGAATTACAACAAACAACTTTGATATTATTTTTTTTAATACATTTTCCAACAACAATGTTGTGTTACCAGTTATTTTAATTATTATTTTCTCATTTTATGAAAGAAAGATTATTCCATAGTAACAACTATAAAAATTATCTTTATATTAGAAAATTGCCTTTTTGTTAATAAACTTATTATGTTTTAATGCTTTAAGAAATTAAATATAGTACTGAAATTTTGAAGCTATATTCTGTTGACATTGTAAGAAAATATATTTCAAAAGGTTTTCAATGGACTAGATTTTGTTCAAAGACAGTACCCCTTTATGAAAAATTAAAATTTTGATTACCCCCTTGTTGATGGGGATGGAGGTTAAATGAACACTTGTTACATCGAAAACATAATATATTTGAAACATATTACAACAAATTAATTAAAAAGATGAGCTTGCTTCTTTTTACATAATTCCTCAATGTTCGGCTCCAGTTTTGCTAAGTACAACCTTAAACCGTCCCCAACATTAAGCTTGTTTCTGTACTTACTTTTTAGATATGTTAAGCTTGAAACCCTTCTTTCACAAGGTATGTATTTGAAAACCCAATAACAATTTTTACAGCAGTATTTTAAAGTCCTTGGTACGCCTTTCCGATCCAAAAATGTATCAACGTAGCACTGAAATATTTCTTTCTAACGTAGGACCACATGATAGTTCAATCAGTTGTTCCTTCACACAAGTATTGAATTAGATTCAATTATAAATTATAATGTTGCATGATTACGAAACAGAAGGAAATAAAAATGGTTTAATTGTTTATTAACCTCCCCCGCAGCCCCCCTGGACTAGAGGTAGAGTTAAAAGTAAATTGTTTTTGTATTAATAATATTGACACATGCTTTAATTTACTGGCACAAACTGCTGGAACCCTGCAGACATTAGATGACATTTGGGAATGTGACTTGAAGCTAAATCAAAAAAGACCAAAATTATAATTATTAGCAATCTAAATGGGCGTGGTTCTTTTCACATACAAGATCAATGGCCTAGAATATCGAAACTTAAATATTGATCAGCTTTAAAGCTATTGTTAGTGGAAATACCAGATTTTTTTTTTGCTTTTTAGCAAGCACCTAAGCTGGGCATGACTCAACACTTTCTCAGATATTACCAAAATAGTCCTCTCTTAGTGAAGAAATGTTATATTTTCAAATTATAAACGGGGCTCTTTTCGGTTAAAAGTAAGATGTATTAATAAAATTTTCATATTTGCTAAAAAGATAATGCTCAAATAAATGTTCTTGAAATAATATAGAGAATAAAATATATAAATGAATTTAGTGAATAATTTACATTTTCAGATTGCAGTTCTTATAGCAAATGCTATAGCAGCATTACTTCAACCTTCCCTTTATGACAGTATCATACTAATCAAGAAGTTGCCATATTTACCTGATCTTTTACCCTCAAGCTCAGGTATATTTTAACATTTATTCTTATTATTTAAAATATTGTGTCTATGTATATATTTATATTTTGTTGCTTGTAATTGTAAGAAATTGATATAGAAATAAGAATTATTCCTAGTTTTGGATTACGCAGATTTAGATAAATTTGGTTTATACACTTTTGGATTATAATGAAAATTATTATAGATGCTGAAAGGAATAATTTCTCATGCAAATACAAGAAAAGTTTAAAACATCAACTCTGATCCTCCCTGGGGGCCAAAATGTTTTTCTATTCAGTTTTCTAAAACAAAAACCATTTCCTTTTTATCTTTTACGTTGGTCAGATGTTGAGGTCGCATGATTTTTGTTTTGTTTTGTCTTTTTCACTTGACATCATGGTTTGGTGTCCATTCATGGACATGGTTTATGCCAAGTTCTTTGTTGAAATCAGGGCATACAGGAGAGCATTCTAATATCAGTATTACACATTAAAATACAGTAACACATTCAATACATTTTTAATATTATTATTAAAAAGTATATTAGTATTATAAGTACTATCAAAAGTACTTGAATATTCACAAACGTAAAAGTCAAAAAGTTTACTCAAAATCTCACCAGGAAGGTGACATCGTCGCCAAAACTAGTCTGTTGTGAACTAGTGTGTTTGTTTATTAAAAACTAATTTTTGATGAGATTTTGAGTTTAATATTTTGACTTTTACCTTTAACAATAGTTCTCACTCTCTAATTAACTAAATACTTAAATATTATTACTATCAAAATACTAGTCTCTTGGATTTTGTAGTACATTACGTTTGGTGAATCTTAATTAAATCTCAATGTTAAAGTGATTAATTAAAAATATTAGTAGTAATATTATTGACTATCAAAAGTACTACAAGTATGAACTGAACATTTTAAATTATAATGAAAAGGTAAAACTAAAAATGAAGGCACTTTTATGTTTTAAGAAAACCAGATAGTTTTCATCAAAAAAACTTGTAAAGTATAGGTCCAAATAGTTTTTAAAATCCAGTAGGACAAATACTTTTAATAGGAACATTAATTTAAATGACCAAATGCACGTTTTTGAAAGCAATTCAATCAAATGGAATGTAAATTGAGAGATGAATAGGGGATAGTATAAAAACCTCAGTAGACCTAAAACGTCTTTAAAAGTTTCAAGAAAAATATGAATATAAAAGAATATGAGAAATTAAGAATTGACTATAATGACATTGCAAATAGCATATAAGAAAAAATGGAAACTGAAATGTGAATAGATTATATAATGTAAAGTAATTAGAAACCCTCCACAGAGGTAGTTCTCCCATAACAAAAAGACTCCACATATTATAAGAGTGAATATATCCAAGAAAGAGCGAAGTTTCATATATCCATTAGTTTCAAGTTTGTTTTTGTGGTATGTTTGCAATAGTGATATTTCCAACATGCTTGCTCAGCTACACAAAGATAGAGAACTCCTCACTAGTCAACGGCTGAGATTAATGTCTGTTATTAATTCTGAAATTAATAAAGAATTATATGTATTAGAGAAAGGTAACTATATTTTAGGGGACTACTACAATCTTAAAATACAATCCTCTAATTATATGGGATACATTCCATTCTTAAACTATAATAAAAATTTTAATTGATAAATTTTAATTATTTAATTTATCTGCTCAAACAGCACTGATTGGAAATGAAAGAGCATTGTGTCAAGTACCAAGGAAGTGTAGTGCAAGAGGGTTTGGTGACATGTATTAAGTTTTGCCATTCTCCCAAGCACTATTTGGGAGTTTTCCAAGATGTTAATGAATGACCAATAATTAGAATACTAGCAGAGTATCCGTCTTTCATACAGGGTTGACAAATACTTGTATTGATTTAATTGGTATTTGTATTTGGGTTGTATTTAATTAACTGAAATTAAATCCCAATAAATATATCAAACTATAGTTTATAAACTTGCCGATTATTGTCTTGAAAAACCAAGAGAAGGAAAAGCTTCTGCTTGTAACTTAGCATTTGCAAAGTATAACTAACCTTGAAAGATGAATAACAACAAACAATTACTATCAGCTGTTTAAATGTGTTTAAAAGTGACTTTTACAGGTGATTATCAGCTGATTAAGCCAAGTTAACTACATAATGGAGTTTAACTAATAATTGAGTGTTAAGGGAGTTTTCAAGGCCAGTAGGGTGAATTTCTAAATGAAAATAGGCTTATGTCTTAACCTGGGACCATAATAATGTCCATGTAAAATATCAGCTCAATAGGTTCAGTAGTTTTACATGATTGAGTAACACACACACATACACAGACACCATTAGATGTTTATATAATAGCATAGATAGTAATGCTTTAGAAAAAATCACTTCTCATATTAACTGATTTTTGGTAAGTCAAGTTATTTACTAATTAAAAGTTTGTATTTTTTGTTTGTTTCAGGTATGTACAATGTTTATGTAGAGGACTTCATGGTAAGAGATATAAAATATATTTGGAATAATATGAGTTACCATGACTTGAAAAAAGTTCTAAAGGAAAATAGAAGACTCCGTGTGTTCCCTTTGGTTGAGAATCCAGGTAAAAGAAATCTGTTAATTCTATTCATTTTAAACTATCCAATTTTTTGTAATTATTAATACACTCATCTTCATTTCTGTCAGGAATATTTCTATATGTTTGAGTACAGTTTTCTACCATTCCTAACGATTCAATATTCTCCTCTGTTGACCCGTTTTGGAGTAACTCCATTTTCAAAACTTAAATCGTAAGTTTGGAAATGCAGTTACTCCAAATTGTGTCAACAGAGGAGAATATTGAATCATTAGCAATGGCAAAAAACTGTACTCAAATATATACGCAAGTTTTTCTTAAATAATGTTTTCCAAATGATATTCTAATGCAAATTATTATTTTTTTAAATTATGCAATACTGCTTCCTGTCGTTACTAGCTGATATTGTTTTAAGGCGAGGATAGCAATATTATCAGTTTATTTTACTAAACAAAATTTATACAATTTGTCACCTCTTTAAAAGCACTTAATGTTGTTTTTTTCTGGCAAAAAACAAATTATTTTTTTCATTGCCAATCAACTGCAAGGACAAAAACAAAATATTTTAAATTAAAAAATAGATATATATATATAATTTAAATAAAACAAAAATTACAAAACAAACAAACAAAATTGAATCATAACAGTAAAAATATAAAAGTAAATGTGTAACAATAAATATATATTAAACAATAGTAATAAAATATAAAAATAATATAACGATAAAAAAGTAACAATAAATATCTGACAATAAAAACACAATAACAATAATTAAAACATAACACTAAAGAAAACAAATTAATAAAACTGGTTGTTAGCAATACATAAATATCTTGACACAAACCACATGATCAGCTATACTACAATAAATAATTAAATTTAACATTTTAAAGAAAATTTCAAATATTAAATAATATATTTAAGTGGCGAAGGAATGGGATGACACGGTCTAAGGCCTTGGCATCATCTCTCAACACCACCTTTAACTACCTTTTAAATGGACAGGCTGTAACCCAAAGCAATCAACCAAAATATGACGGATTATGATGGTATTACAACTTAAGTGACACAATGGTGAAGCCTCGTGACACATCAGATAACCATGAGTTGGACACAAGTAGCCAACACAAAGGTGTGTGACCACCACTTCCTTCCTACGTTTTGAACAGATATAAGACCTCCATGGACGGATAGTATCCTTAATTTCCCTCAGCTTATTTTGTGTCACACTTTGCCATTCATCATTCCAAGCAGCGATCAATGAACGTTTCATATAACATATATAATCACATTCCATTACACGTTGTGTAGATGACACCATACTAGTAGCATTTTTTGCCGCTCCATCCGTTTTTGTGTTTCCTCGACAAGAAGACAAGGTATTAGGCAAGTTCTAAACGCACCAGTAGCAAGTCGAAGTTCAGAATAGTGGAATCGAGAGTTTTCAGAAATGTAGGTCGTGCAGATGAATAGACTAGGCAGCCATAATCTATGTGTGATCTAACGACCACGCATAAAACCTTAACATACAGGTTCTGTCTATTCCCCAATTCGTACCACTAAGAACTCTTAACATACCTAATTTCTTGTAACATTTCATCTTCAAATTACAAACATGTGGGACCTTTGAGTCTTTTATCAAATAAGAGACCTACAAATCGAACACTATCTGTGGTTTGAGGCTGAATCCCATCAAGATAAACGATAGGCTCCTGGTGTTGCCTTCAACGACTAAATGCTACACATTGGGTCTACTAAGCTGAGAATTTAAAACCAGTAGTTCTTGACCATTCCTCTAATCTGTGTATTGACAATTACATAGATCTTTCCGCAGTAGCCATACTACCATAGCCATAGAACAGTAAAGCTTTACTTGTGAAAGTCCCATGGGAGAAGCGAATTCTAGTCCTACAATCAGTCTTTTTCAAGACTCTTGAAGTGTCCCACCTTTGGCGAGACGAGAGCATCAACTGTTTAAAGGTCCTTATTTGAACCAGGAAGGACAAAGCATTAGATCAATGTGACTAAATTTTAATATTGATAAAGATCTCATTATGAGAGAGAGGGGCATTGGGGTTTTCAAAAAACACGAAATATGGTGCCCAACCATAACTACAGCAAGAACGGTGATGCATAATTTAAAGAGGAAAGCTAAACACAACCACATGCATGTATCAATGGACACGACTTTCAGAGAACGAGGTTTTAAGCAAAGGAAAAAGACTACACATAACACAGCAACTAAAAACTCACCAAGTATAACCCTTATGCACTGGATTGCAAGGTCACTTCAAAATAAGTCAAACGAAGTCAAGAAAATATTAGCGGAAAGAAACGTTAAGATAGCATGTATACAAGAGGCATCTTTACCGCAGGATGAGTTGTATCATCCAAAATTCCGTAGTAAAACCCCATTGTGAGGTTGCGAAACTGAAATTTAGAGTTAATAACAATGAAGCATTTTTTCTGTACAACGTCTATGTTCCGGGACAAGGTCTGTGCAGAGAGGACCTACAGACCTTGCAGCTGGAAGAAAAAAACATTAATTTTGAGTGACTTCAATAGCAAACACCATATGTGGACTGACGGCACCAATAAGGGTAACGGAACTATGTTATACAGCTGGCTATTGGATAACAATCCTCATGAACCACAAACACGCCGCATCTACGGGCACGCTTAGCACCTTGGACTTATCGATTGCCACCCCCTCTTTGTGGTGCAAACTTGCGAACTGGAGAGTGGGAGATGATATTGGAAGCGACCATTTCCCAGTATTTGTCGAATTAGCCATGGGGAATACTCAAATAAGGAGCGGATCCCGCCAACGTACGAAGAATCACCAAGTGTCTGGCCAGGCATAAGCGTAGTCTTCGACCTACCTGATAAACTTAGAACAATCACGCAGATATGCTTATAGCGGTTACACTGGAGATGATCAATGAACTGTACTCAAACCATACAAGAATTTTCACCAACGGATCAGTGGACAAGGAAAGGGAGATGTCAGGTGCGGGATATTTCAACCAGAGTAATCACGAACAGTACTACATACCGGCAAGTGCGCAATCTAGTATAGACGCCAAGCTGTTGGCCATCAACGCAGCTCTAGCCAGTTGTTATTCCCTGGCCAGTGACCACATCTGCATTTTAATGGACTCCAGATCCGCTTTAGAAACACTATCCAGATCAGGTACTACGGCATACTACTTTCGGATCAAGGAAATAAGGAGACAGCTCCTACAAAAACACATCTTGGGAAAATCCATAACCTTTCAGTAGGTCCCATCTCACTGTGGAGTTCCTGGAAATGAAATAGCAGATATAATCGCAAAAGTATCTTGCATAATGCGACGAGGGTAGATTCACGCTGCTGCAGTGCAAAAGTTCGGCCGACAAACATTTTAGGCTTCACTGGACAAATAGATGGAATACAAGAGCTACGGGTCGCCACCTACACCAAATACATCCAGAGCCCGCAAAAGAAGACATAATCATAATATCCCCCGTCCAATAGCAACTTTTGCAGCCAGAGCACGAACAGGATACATAGTGACTCAGAAATATCTTTACCATTTTAACCTCAAGGATTCACCTGAATGCAGCCTATGTGGGATTGAGGAGGAGGATCTGGAGCATGTACTCATGCATTGTCATTACCTGATAGCAACAAGGGACATTCTAAGAACACTGGTGTCGTTGTGGAAGGACATATTGAGAGATGAAAGTTACTGGACTCTTGCATCCTTCATCTACCATGGACATCGGGCTATTGGCTACACATGATGCTGGACACCTGTGTGAAGAAGAAGATAAATCCTCCATCTTGTTGCTTCAGAGCTCTGGTTGGCAATGGAGTGGAAGTACCACAAACTGATCTCAATTTTCTCCATACTGTAGAGGATGGAGTAGTTTGACTAATTGTGCTAATGTACTGAGCCCAAGAATTCTTTTTACTTTGCCTAAATATTCTCCGTGCTTTTGCACAATATTTTATATTCCTGGATGTTTTCATTTGTTAAGTGTCGCTTAAATCTCCTTAAAGCGCATTGTCGTAAGATGAAGATTTCTGAGCATTCATAATTTCACCAAAGAACAGGCAGTCGGCATATATGTACAGATGGTTTAGAAATGGCATCCAAAATTAATTAAAAAATTTTTTCAACAATTACTTCAATGGGTGTCAGATAATCTATATCTAGTGATTCAGTATATTTTGAGAAAGCGTCCCAGTTGGCGTTTCCTAAGATCCAACTGGGATATCAAACGTAACAAGGAGAGAAGTCACATAAGTTGATCTTAATAAGCATGTGGTTGCTTCCATACATGTCTTTAGGTACCGACCATGTGCATCTAGTAGCCATAAGAAGGCTGCAGATTGATGACTCAAAAGCTGTCCATCCACCAGTAGACGCTGCTAAATGAGTAGGAGAACTATCATTTAGCAGTCATAAATCCAGTTCAGTTCTTACACTCTCCACAAGTTGACCTCAAGAGATGCTAGTCAGAGATCCCCAGGATAAATGCTAGGCAATTGAATCTCCTATCAATAAAAATGAAGATGGTAACTGGCTTATCAACTGAACTAAATCAGTGTATTATTGAATATTGTCATTTGGTGGCAAGTAGATACAACACAGTGATTTTATACAGGACAGCTGTTTGAACGACTACTACTTGTAAAGGAGTTATTAAGTTTAAGAGATACTGCATCAATACAGTCACTAAGATGGCTTAACTACCTCGATCTTCTGTAATGAAGTCGAATCTAAAAACTGAATATTCATTTACATGAAAATTTTGCAATTCGTGAAGATGTGTCTCTTGTAGACATATAAACATTGAGAACACACCTATAGATCTCCTACGTGACTTCAAACGCCATTTACATTCCATTGTATCAATAACTTGCTAATTGTAGATACATCAATTTAGCAATGGGTTTCACTGAGACCCATTGGAGCTCTCTCTTTTCTTACCAGGGTCGTTGACAAGACATCGGTTTGGAATCCTCAGATTCCACATCCACCTACTCAGAGATGGAATCTGAGGAGGATGTAGATTTAGGAAGGGTGGTTTTCCAACGCCCCCTTTGGTAACAATTTTTTTGGTATCTGATACTGACTGTGCCGATATGGACTGTTGTACGACTGACTTATTCGTTTCATCTTTGATTTAACGCCTTGGATGCAGAGGACTTATTATCTGTGGACAATGTCTTCCATGCAGAGATCCAAGGCTCGCTTAAAGATTTATTGTATGTGCCAAGTCCCCCCCCCCCATTTAAGGGCTTGGTTTAAGAGGTAAATGACGTTGCGTCGTTGAAGGTTGTACCAAATTTAAGGTAGTGCCATTGGTAAATAGTGACAAGATGCGAGTAACCTGTTTTCTGTTAGAATTTCAATTTTCTTTGATTGCTAGGCACAGTTGGTACAAGACAATTTGGAAGCGGTCAGAGTGGCGGCATAAGTTTTACCGTCAGGAATTGGCTGAGTAGATCTATAAATTTTTTTGGTCTCTGAAAACAATATTTTTTCTTTAACCACGAACGCTGTGCATTGCTCGCCAAATTCTGCCAGTGGATAAATCCCTGGACTTAAAACAAAAAACCTAACTTGCTGAGAATTAACCCTTTGGGTGAGACTTCCCGGGGAGGAGTTCTTTTGAAAGGCATATAACCGGAGAAATGACCATCTTTGTAGGATAGTGTAAGAAACTTGTTTATATGAAAACTCAATACGTTTGCAAGTTAGTAAAAAAAAAATTTATTTTTTAAAATTACATTTATTTATTTGAATGTGCATGGCACAGTAAGCACTACATTTTACCCAGAAAACCCTATCAATTTAAAACAATTTAACATTGAAAACATCTTACTTGCTTATATTATTTTGTCAGAAAAATTTACCAATTAATTATTAATTTGAAATTTGTTCACAGTCAACAAGAATATAGCAAAATGCAAAACCTTTCCCAATTGATTTTTTATTATATATTTAAATTTAACCCTTCCAATTTAAAACATTTATACATAACAAAATTAAAAACTATTTTCATAAAAAGAAACCTCAAACAACTAACTACAGGATTAAACTTTATCTCCAACTCATTTACCAAAATCTTTGAATTTAAACTATTTAATCTTTAAACAATTTAACCCTTTACTTTAAATCAAAAACAAATCTTAAAACTTTATTTTAACCCTTCTTCTAATTGGGAAAGTTTTACCCTTTTGTACATTCCAACGACTTGTGATTATTAACATTATTTTACCAATTAGTTTCTAACAATCACCTGAAACTATATTATTTTCATAAATTAAAATTTATCAAACTCCTCTGAAATAGAATCCATGTTATAAACTTACAAATGCACTTATTAAACGCTATAAGCTTGTCATCTGAATTAATTAATAACTCATATTTATATTTAACAATGTTGACTCATTTACTGAAAGAAAAACCCATATTTATTTGAAAAATTAAAACCCAAAGTTTCAGCTAATTATATGATTGAATCTGATATAAAACATTTTTATAGTTATTGAAAATCATTTAACACATTTACAAAACCCCTTATTTAACCCTTTTACAAAATGAATCTTTTATCCCTTTCCTTTTGTGAAATAGAATGCATTGACATTTAATTAATCTAAACAACAATGTAAACAACACAATTTCTGAAGGAAAATTGTATTTTCATAAAATTTTAATTAATATTTATCAAACAATAAATTTAGTTAATAAAAACAAAACCATACTATTCGATTTAAACTTGCAATACTTTTTTATATATCTCTTTTTTGAAATACAAAAAAAAACATCTTATTATTTATATATATATAAATTAATGCCAAAACAAAACAAATTATTCCTTACATCTAAAACATGAACCAAAATACCTATTATTTATATGAACAATCACTAGACCCACTTAATCCTATGAAAACTCATAGTTGATAGTTATATTTTTCTCTTTACTAAATCTCAACTTTAAAAAATTTAAAATTTATTTTAAAATTATATTATCTCCATATTTGCTTTATTATTTGTTCCTTACAACCCTTTCTTAATTTAAACCAAAATTTCTTATCTCAAATTAATGTAATTTATTTTTATTTGTTAATAAATTTACCTCATATAATTTTAAAAAACACCATTGATTTCAATCTGTATTATTTATACCCAAAAATTTATTTTATAAAAATTTGAAATTTCGATATAACCCTTTTTTAAACAAACGGAAGATATTATTTTAATTCTTATTAAAAACATTTATATTTAAAACCAAAAACGATTTATTTAAAATTGTCATTTACTAAACAACTCCTTTTACCAAAATCAAACATTTCTAAAGTCCTTTCATTTCTTCAAATGCTACATAGTAAAGCTTGACCTTCCAGTCAGCTGATGTAAATAAACAATCTCACTGGCAGCCATCTTGAAACATAGAACTTGATTTTTACACTTTTAAAATACAACTATTTTTTAACTCTATTTTCTGTTCTTTCTACTAATTTTGTTTGTTAATAAGTTTGAACATATTTGTTTTCAATTCAATTTATTTCAAGTTTAAACCCTTTAAGAATTTATTATTTCCCGTGCTTCTAACGAATTTTTCTTATTCTTGTCATTGTTCTTTATTTGTTGTTCTGCATCTATGGAAATGTCGTTTGTAATTTTAGGCCGAATTTGACAATTTTCCCCTTGCAAATGACCTCCTATAAGTTACTTTAAATTTTTAACCCCTTTCTCAATGGCTTGGCTTAATGTCATAACAAAAAAATTTAACCTGGCTTTACTTTTAACTATTTTTCCTCTTGGTGGCAATTGTGCCAGGGTTCTGCCCGTCACAGTATGCCTCTCATTAGACGTTTGAACAAGCAATGTCCCATTCCTCAATATTTTAACAGAATAAAACTGGACCTCCTGCAAAGGCAGTGATTGCCACGTTAATAAGGAAAGGGGAAACTTTCAAAAGATCTTTACTCTCTTCAGCACTAGAAAACGTGAAATACTTTAGCGATGGTGATGCCGGTGTAGTTGCCACCATCAACTTCTTACTCACGTCTACAATATTAGGCATATCAGGTGAATCCTGACATGACCTCTTTAAATTGATATATTGGACGGTTGTGGAATCCATAATTTGTATAAAGCCAGCCATCATGTCAGGCGTTACGGGCAAGACTATAGGAACAGGTACACCCTTGGATCACTTGCGATCATTTCCAACCCCCAGAACTCTGGAGCCTATAGTATTCCCCTTAGTTCGACTCGAAGGAGATCAGTCGAGTACTCGTAATACTGTGCACAGGATCCGCATTCCCAACGTGCAACAGTTGACCAGTCAAAAATCCCTAAGAGAAGGTGTAGATTTTCATATGTAAAGATTGTGTTATTGTAATGTGTGTAGATAGTGTAATAGTGTGCTATGTGTAGTGTTGTCAGTAGTGTTTGTGTTAGACTGGGGTACCGCGAGGGATGCCAAACCCCTCTTAGTAGATGCAGCTAGTCCGCACCCCCCCTGCGGGAACTTAATGTTAAATATTGTGATTTCAACACTAATTTTACAATATCCATAATTAAATAAAAAATTGTTTTCCTTCTTTAATCTTATTTATTTTTTGTTCTTGTTTGTAACATACTTTAAACACTTTTATTCAATAAAATAAGGGGTGAAATTATTTTTTTATCATCAGGGTTATAAATTATTTGAGCATTTAGTGAAAAACTACATAATTAACCTTGGCCTTTTTATAGGGTCCAATAACAAGACATAAATTCTCAGTACTAGGATTTTCATGTAAAATATGTATTTTCTATGTAGACACAGGATATAGGCTATTATTAAATAAGGATTATAGAAACAGAGTATTTCATTAGATTTTTCAAAAATATAAAATATTTTTAAAAATTTAATACTTTGGTATGGTTTTGTGCAAGTGTAATTAAATCATAATTAAATTTCATTAGAAACTGTTCTAAGTAAACAAATACTAAGAGATTAATAAATTTTTCAGACAATATGATATTACTAGGATCAATTCAAAGGTTAGAACTAATAAAAGTAATTGAGAGGCATATTGGGAGGGAAAGGCGACTTCAAGTGGTGGCCAGGTGGCAAAAAGAAGCACAAGAGAGGTATGCATAATCTGTAATATTTTACTTAATGTAAAAATATTTTGAAATGTTTCTTTTTTATGAATTTGGATTTTTTTTAATCTTGAGAAACAACACTGGAAACATTGTTTACGATGTTAAAACCATTGTTATTTATTACAATCAGTTAAAATTACACGTTATACCATAATAACTAGATTAGTTATTTTGTCAAATTTTTATTTTATAATTTTTTCTGTGACAATAATATTATGTATGATGAATTATCACATTATACTAAACTTATTTTCTCACTCCACAATTTCCTTACAACATAACCTAGACATTAAAAATTCTTTGTAGAGCATTTAATCAATGTGTGTGATATATATACTTACTTTTGTATATATACTTACTTTTTTATTTTATTTCATTCTCTCATATTTCTTTTTGTGTTTTCTCTTTGATTGACAAAGACCACTGTGTGGTTGAAATACATTAAGGTTAAGTGCTTTTATGTGTTTCTATTTCAAGACTACAGAGTGGACTCTTACCAAGGTAAGTCTGTCAGTCTCCTAGTCCTAAAAATCTAAATAATCTTTACCAACCAAAAATATATACTTACTTTAATATATATGTGTATAGATTAAAATATACTTTCAACTATCACTGATCTGAAAACAAATTACAGTATTAAACTTATCTATATAAACTAGAATTATTTTTCAATTAAGAACTGAGCATGTACTGTGTCCATCCATCCTGTCATGTGACCTCAGCGCAAAATCGGTCATCCTTGACCAATCTCTTATTACGCTCTTATCACGTTTTGTTTGTTGCCATCTCAATCAGTACTCTCGGCGATTGCGAAGCTTGTTAGTTTATGGTGAAGGTGTAATGAGTATTAGGAATGTGCATAAATGAATGTAAGTTTTTTAATGAAGGAAGGAAAAATGTTCATAATGTAGAACAATCGAGACACCCTACTCGATTAACCACTAGGCCTAAGGGTCTAGCAGAGGGTCCAAGGGTTCAAACAAAAAAATCATAGTTTATTAATCTATATGATTATGGTTCGTTGAAATTTCATATTCTAACAAGCAACATTCTTGTGATAAACACTTTGCCACAAGGAATGAGAATAAATTCTGATAGGTACTGCAAACATTATTATTTAAGCTCGTTATTTAAAATCGCTGGCAAGGATGCAACTGGACAACATTTACTGGAATTATCAGATCATTCGCCTTACAGCCCTGATTAAAAGTAGTTTTCGTTTGTTGATTAAATCACTAATGTTGCCATTAAAACATTAATTGGATTAGGAAACATATCAATAGGCAATTCACTATATTTTTCATTAAAATTTCACAAATTAAAAATGTGCCAAGACATGAATATTACATTATTATACTATTAATTTTAGAGCCAAAGAAGAAGAGAGAAAGAGGAAAGAAACCGAGCTTCAACAGCAACGACAAAGGCGGCCGTCTAGGTTTGAGGTGATTCCAGCTCCAGATATCCTTAAAATTAAGCAGCACTCAAATAATGACTTGCTGACTGTTCCCGCAAGAGCTGATATGACTGAGGTTAGAAAACAAAATTCTAATACAAGCTCAATAACTTTATTTTTGTTTTACCATCAATTGATTAAATGGTAGAGTTTTAACAAATTTTACTACAAAATACTTCTAATTAGCTTTAAATATTTAATGTAACTAAAATTTTAAAAGTTCTAATTGAATAAATTCAATCAAACAAATGTGATACAAAATTTGGTAATATTAATTATTGTATAAAATATAGTGTTTTACATTTTGTTTAATAAATACAAAAAATAAATATTTTGTTATAGACACAAATATCAACACTTTGATAAATAATGCACACTGTAACAGTTTTATTTTAATTTTTCCAGCCCCATTTCCATCCTGTTTTTGGAACTCAACCAAAGAAATCAATTCTAAAGAAAACCAATTCATTTAATTTGAGGAACTTTAGTCCCCTGTTAACTCCAACTGTTACTCCATACACAACAGTTACTGGTGCAGAAAGCAGGTAGGTTAACAGATATTCTATTTCATTCTAAAATGGATATAAAATGACCTAATTGTATACATTAAAAATATTATGAACAGAAGTCAAGACTTGATTGATTTATATTTTAAGTGCAGTAGAGTCTCGATAATTCGAGGTGAATGGGACGAGACCCTCTCGTATTACATGGGAAACGTATCTGAGCATTAAAAAATAGGACTTCTAGTGAACCCTAATACAGTAAAATCCCTCATATCCAGCTTAATGTGCCAATAGGCCGAACCAGATTTACTAATAGCGAGAATAGAGACCAGTCGAGCTGATCATGAGTGTCGTCATTGTTTGCTTCAAGAGAGTTTATTTTCTGATATGTCACGCACAAGACTAGACATATGTGCAGGGATATTTGTTGACTGTCAAAACTTACAGCGTAAATAAAGAAAGATATTTATGGGCCATTGACCTTCTGTCATCTAAACATAACTAATATGGACCTTCAATCAGAACATAACAGCAAGCATGAGAGACAGCATAACAACAACAGAATGGGGAGGAAGAAAAATACCGTATTGATATAAACATTTCTTGAAAGCCTGACTCATTTCCTTTCAAATAGATATAATAGGATCAAATAGAAATAGGGTCGAATTATACGGAAGCTCAATCGTATTTTCGAGATTCGACTGTACTTTTAAAACAAAGCAATTTCAATTTCATTAAGCAATCTTCGCACGATGAAGATTGTCTAGGACAATCAAAACTGTTTTAATTCAGCAAGTTTTCAAAAATATACTTAAAACACAAGTTAAAAAGTAAATAACTTTTTTAATAATATTAAACTTTCACGGTTCAACACAGACAATAAATTTAATGAGACAATGTTACCCAACCATTGTCTAGAAGAGATGTGAACAGAATATGTTGAGTTAGAGATAAAAATATGAATTTAATATAGTCTGGAAAAATGAGGGGGATCATGGCTTACCTATGCAGACCTAAATTATTTCTCGAAATCTTTTTGCTGTTCATGACAAGCTGGTTCTTAATTTTTACTACACATTTGCTATTACTTGCAACCAGACTTTTTGTTAACTAAAAGATGTTAAATTGTTAACTTACACTTGGAGGAAACGTTTTCGTCTTTCTATTAACACATTCTCTATGGAAAGGCTTGCTTCACCGGAGCAGACATGGCTTGCAAGTATAAAGGGTATTCAAAATGTGTATCTCCCTATTTATTTTAATAAATTAAGAGACACATTTAATTCCAGCTAGCAGGAAGCTTTTGTATGAGTATGTTGTCATCTCCGACAGCTTTCTTTAAGAACGTATTTGTTTTGTTTACAGTCTACTGTAGGGCTTTTACATTGATGTTAAGGAATATATATTTTTCTTTAAGATGGTTTGAACACATTATATTTATTTGCAGAATTCGTTTAGCTTTTGAAGCAATTTTTCATAAGTCAGCAACATTACAAGATGTAGACCCAGATCCAGAAGGTGGACTTGAAATGCCTCGCAGGGATGTCATTCAACCACCATCAATGATTATGACACCTGCAAGTCCTGGACCTTACAAGAAAGTACAACTTGTAAGTTAAATTAAAATTTCCCCTATCTTTTTATAATATTCATACAGTAATAACACTATGCACTCATGGGCGCCCATGTATAATTTTATAGGGGGGGGCCAAATCTGATACCTGGGGGAATAGGATTCCCTCCATGAGAAGGAGGGTCCGGGGAAATTTTGAAAAATTATGGTTAAAATGGTGAGTTTTAAGGCACTATAGAAAATTCGAAACTTCTAATTTTTACAGGCTTTTTTGTATCGATTAATTTATTTTTTTATAGAATGAGTGAATCTTTATTCCTTAAAATACTAAAAAATATAATAAAAATTTTCTTGCGTCATTTCATTTATTATAGGATAGGATAGTAACCGACAAATTATTGTGAGGTTGGAAGTTTTTTAAATATAGGCTATTATTTCAGTTTTATAAGTGGCGTTTTTTTTTTAAAATTTTAACCGAGGCATGACAGTCGAATATCTGATTTTATTGAAATATCTCATTAGGTTCAGGGTGTTTGCGTGTTTCAGGAGGAACTGCTCATATAACGCTAAAAATGAGAAAAAATGCTTCGTTAGTGAGTTACGACTAGCGAAAGATTTCACCTGCAATTCAGTTACCCCTGTGAAATAAATCAATAAATGTATAGGCCTACTTAAGTAAGCAGATTCAAATTTTATCCTCCTTAGGCTTTTCCTACTAATTTGATCAATTAGGGGTAGTTTTCACCCTTGAAAATGAATTTTTAGAGGGTCGAAATATTTAACAATTACAATTAGAGTATCAGGCAATCATTATTTTTAATTCATCTGAACCAAATTTCACTCTTTTTACGCTTTTTTATAGATTTTGACAATAAGGGGTAGTTTTCACGCTTAAAAAATAAAAGGCGCCCGTCGGCACTATATAGATTTTGAAGTAGAGGGTAAGTTGAACTTAATCCCAAATTTTTATGCAAATCGGTCTTTTCCGAAAAATTTGCGAAGTTTTTTCCATTTTAAGCTTCGTTTACTGGACTAATATTAAAGATAAATCAAATTAAACGTCAATTTCTACAATTCAATTAAAGGTAATGTAACATAGGCTATAACATATAATAAACTATTAAAATTAATATGTGGACAAAATGGTACGTTTTGTTTAACTTAACAGAAAATAAATATACCTAATATGTAATATCTATGTATCGTATTATTATACATAGGAATTCTTTTGAAATTGATTCTTGACGTTTGTTATGTTTCGTTATTTGGAAATGTTTTCACTTACCAATTGGGCTAATAATTCAGGCGCGTATCCAGGGGGGGAGGCGATGGGGCGATCTTTGGGTTAAAAATCGACAATATATTATTAAATTAGGACTTTCTATTAAATTAGACTTTTACTTAAATTAATTCGTCTTTTATTGTAAATAAAAATAAAATTTTAATTTCAAAATGTGACGCGTTCCCTCGGCATACCCTCGTAAACGTCTAAACGTTTTAACAACAGATAGCGCTAGTGAAGCTTAATCTCGAACATATGATTTTCAATACGTAATTTTGCAAGCGTAATATTCGCAGTTGACTCCGGAATTGTTCGTGTTGGAAGAATAACTACTTATATTAATTAATAAACCATTTTTATAATAATAGCTTATTCTCTAGCCATAAGTGTTATCGAAACTGGAATAATTATTTATTAAAAAGTCTAATACGAATCTTTATCACGTTACCGATTTCTAACGCAAGCGTAGAAAGAACTTTTTCTGTTCTATGTTTTTACATACACGCGCGCGCGCACACACACACACACATATATTATATATATATATATATATATAATGCATCAATGCATCGATCGCCCCCCCCCCCCCAAAGCAAGTCGCTGGATACGCGCCTGTGATTTATCAATTTTGTAAATCGTAACACGGTACCGTACACTATAGTCAATATATAATCTCCCTGCTTCCTACTTGCACCCAATACAGTACTACAATGTCGAACGCAGATAACATGCAACAGAGAAGAAATGCAGCGTCAGTTGGAAGGGCCTAGGTTGTCCTACCTGTCACATTTTCCTCATCATTGCGATAGCTGGCTCGCTGTGTCAGCGTCCAGGATATTAGTCCTGTCCTGTTTTGCTGGTTTCCTTTAATTGACGCAACCATCAACTGGTCCAAATTGACATAATCACATAATATGGATATTCTATAGTTTCTAACTTTAAAACCTACTTCGTTCAGTCAAGGTGTTAATATAGCAGAATCGCATAAATATACTATTTATATTGTTAATACTGTGAACATTTATTATAATTAAAATATAGTTCTTCCACATCAGCTGAAAATAAAAAAAGAAATATGTGTACGAAAGTCTTAATAATTTTAATTTTTACTTTTCTGGGAGCTAGGGGGGGCTACGGCCCCTCCCTGCCCGTGTGTATGGGCGCCCATGTATGCACTATAGGGTGGAATACAAAAATAAATAGCTGTAGCTAGAAGAAATATAAAATTACTTATATCTAACTATAAATGTAATAGTTGTAACCCTCTGAAGTTTCTAAATACAGTTGTACCTCCATATCCACCGGGAATGGGGTCCAAAATTACAACGGTAACATGAAACCCCTTATATTCAAGATGTGGAAGCCGAGTTAATACACAAATACTATACCTATAAGCATTTACAGTACAGTAACACATATACATGGACATAAGTACAATATATACTGTATCATCTTTAAATTATTACAGTTCAGTATGCAAGTAAGTGTTGTGTACAGTAGGCCTATTGTGATTAGTAGTGTTTGTACTTACCAGTGCATGTTTGTAGTGTACAGTACCTCATTTCCTTTGTAGCCTCTAACAACAAACATTTGTTATCAAAATGCAACGGCAATTATTTGACTTTGTAAACTTATTTAATAGAGCTGTATAGAGAGTAATAGACTTCACAATTTACAAGTTAAAAAAAATTATAAGTGGAAAAAAAGAACAAGAAATTTTTTAGTCAAACACATCATCTGAAAGTGGAAAGACTCGGTGTTCGAAAAAGAATGTTTTATTACGTTTAGTGATGTAGAAGATGTTGATGAGACAGAAGAATCGATAGTTGGCACTTTTTTCTACGTGGAAAAATATTGGGATAGGAGGTCCTTTTCTTTTAATTTCGCTGAAGAAGCTACATGACATCCGTAATCATTCTTGTAACTTTAATTCCACGTTCCATAAGTGGGCTGTAATCCATTAATTTTCTTTCAAACTTTGTGCAGTGAATAGGCTACTGTAACCGATAGAAGCAGACTGAAGAGATCTCAGAGGAAAGCAGAGTCTGTGGAATTCAGACTCAACAATCAACAACGAAATGGAATAGGCTACTGAAAGTAAACAATACAGTACTATAGACAAGAGCATTTATAAAAGTCGTAGTTGAACATCAACTATTCTTCGATTCTCAGTGTGACACTGTATCGTGGGTACTGGTACCGTGTATATGGAGGCACAACTGTATTATCAAAAAATGTGCATATTGTAAATTTGGCTAAGGTATTTTTATACCTTATGGCTAAGGTATTTTTACTTTTATCAATAATATTTCTTTAAATTATTAAATTTTGTTACATTAACAGAATAGAAAGATATGTTAATAACAAATTAATTATTGGAATTTGAAATACAGTGGAATCCCTCAAATCCACTAATTGGGGCTAGAGCCTGTTTGGATATGCTGGGTATTTTGCATTTGACAGAATTGCGAATATTAGAGCATGCATTATATATTTCTGTATCAAAAATTGAACAGTTTTGCAATGCTACAAGTGAAAAGTGTTTGGAACAATGCCATCACTCAAAAGTTTCTGTAAATGAAAAAATGTATATTTATGTCATTTGTTGATGTCCATCTTCGCGTGAGCTACTAGTAATCACTTACAACTTTTTAAAAAAATGTTTTAACTTGCCTATAGTAGCACTTACTTTTTTTGTTGTTGAGGACGGCCGTTTCGGGAGATGTGTCCGTTTGTCAACTCAGACCGTAACTACGAGAGTTAAGGTCTGAGTTGACAAAGGGACACTTCTCCCGAAACGGCCGTCCTCAACAACAAAAAAAGTAAGTGCTACTATAGGCAAGTTAAAACATTTTTTTAAAAAGTTGTAAGTATATTTATGGTTTACACAAGGCAGAAAGGAGTTGCTATTAGTAGCAGGTTAATACAAGAAAAGGCATTACAGTTAAACAAATTAATGTTCGGTGATTTGGAATTTATTGCTAGCAGTAGATGGTTGGATAGATGCAAGAGAAGGCATGGAATTAGACAACTAACGGTAAGCAAGGAGACATTATCAGCTGATAGTCTTGCTGCAAAACAATATTTAGACGAATTCACAGATTTGATTTCGTTTGAAAATTACCCACCCCAGCAAGTGTATAATGCGGATGAGACTGGATTGAATTTTAAAGCCCTTCTCACTAAAAGTCTTGCTTCTAAAAAGGAATCTTCTGCGCCAGGTTTAAAACGACCGAACAGCGTCTCACAGTTTTACCTTACAGTAACAAATAAACTATCATTACTGATGATTGAAAAATCCGCAAAGCCACGAGCCCTAAAAATATGAACTTGAATGCTCTCCCTATTCATTACAAAATTCAGTGTAAGGCGTGGATGACTGGTAATATATTCAAGGAGTCGTTCAAAAATAATTTTATTCCTATTAACAAAATTTAATGAAAAAAATGGACAGCCACCATAAGCTCTGCTTTTGATAGACAATGCTCCTTCACATCCTTCAGACGTGCACTTTGTAAGTAAAGACATAAAATCAATATTTCTCCCACCTAACGTGACATCGTTGCTTCAACCTATGGAGTAAGGTGTGCTGCAGAACATAAAACTGAACTACAGAAGAAACCTTCTGCAAACATTAACTGAAGAAGATTGTTCTTTTTCTATTCCATAAAAACTTAAGACGATTACAATTAAGGATGTCATTTACTGAGTAGCTGAATCCTGGAATAATATCAGTAGCACTTTACTGCAGAAATTCTGGAAGATCTGGCCTAGCCTCGAATAAGTGGAAAAACCACTTAGAATGAAACTGAGCTCATTAAGCTGGTATTCAAAGAGTACCAGGATGTGAAGATGCTGAAGAAAGTTCCCTGGAAGAGTGGACAGCACTAGATAAAAATGAAGAATATACCGAGTAAGACATGGTGTCTATGGTCCGGGATCAACACGATGACAGTGTAGCAGATAGCTATAGTGAGGAAAAAGATGTCTCTACGAATGCTGTTACTCATGCTGATGCTGCCGCCGTCTCAACATTCTGTTGCATTACGTAGAACAACATGCACCTGTAACACCCAATGATGTCATGCTAATGCGACGGTGGTGCAACATCGCATTCTCAAGAAGGTTTACGTCTCTTCGCTAAATGAAGATTACTGATTTTAAGTGAAACATATAGTTTAGTGTTTGTCTTTTTTATTTTACTGCCAATAAATTCTATGTTAATGAAGTGATACACTAGTACAGTATAAGCCTGCTTATTATATCATGTTTTTATAGTGTAAATTCCAATTTATTACACTTTTCAGTCGTGTTTTATGTAAGTAGCAAACTCTCAGTACATACTTCATTGAATTTTAGATACTTTTTTGAAATATGGTTTTCATCAAATCATGTTCGGATTTCGCGTAGGTTCGGATTTGAGGGGTCCTACTGTAATAGTTAACTTATCAATGCAACCATTGTCAAAATGTAATTCAAACCTTTGGATTAAAAAGTTTAAACAACAGAAGTAAAGTGTAAATATCTACATTTAAAATAAGTCTTATAACTGATATTTGGCTATGAAATTAATATATTGTTTCACTGTAAAGGCAGATGTAATTTCAGGCACAACCTCAATTTGCAAAGAAGCAGTTACTATTTTCAAATTATAAGTAAATATAATCAATTAAACACATGAATAAGGTTGGACTCATGAAATATCTTCCCTAACTAATTATGAAGAATTTGTTATATTAATTTTATAAAGTACACAGTGTTATTTTAAATTTAATGTAAATTGTTTTTTAGCCAAAAGAAAGAGTAATTGATATGTCACCTGAAGATCAAAAACAGTGGGAAGAAGAAGAAATGAACCAAAGTGTAAGCTTTGAACAGTGTCATATTGACCCTGCACCATTCCAACTTGTAGAGAGAACTTCTTTACTAAAGGTGCACTCTATTTTCTCCTTAGTAGGAGTGAACCATGCATATGTCACAGCTATCGGACGTTTAGTAGGAGTTGTAGCACTTAAAGAGGTAAGCTGTCTCAGCATGTGCTGCAAATAGTGGTTTTGTAGAGTAAATTAATAAACAAGTAATATAAGAAAAACAATTTTAACCAATTCCTACTGAGGTAAAAAAAAAATTGTTACTTTTCATTTCATAATTACAATTAATATAAATATGATATATACATATGACAGAATCAAAATATTAAGTGGCAAAATAGAAAGCGAATTTCCTTGCAATTTTCCATTTCCTCTGTATACAGAATATGGTGTACTATTATTTTTGTTTGTTACTATTTATTTGCTCTTTTTCTTCCTAATTTATGAAGCTGATCTCTTGTAATGCTTCATTATTGCAAGGAACCTTTGTCTTATAATTTCATATATATATATATATATATATATATATATATATATATATATATATATATATATATATATATATATATATATATTTAGGTTAGTTCTAGTAGAGCTTAAAGCTTATTTAGGAATTTTTGGACTAGATAGGAGACTGACAGACTTACCTAATGACAATAGTCCAAAACTGCAATCTCTTGGAAACAAATAGACACATAAAAACTTATCACACTATTGAAATATTTCGATCAAAAATGATCTTCATCAATCAAAAAATAGAAAAAGAAAAGACTGAAGTGAACCCCAGATGTGTATAAATATCCATTGGATATTTATATATATATATATATATATATATATATATATATATATATATATATATATATATATATATATATCACTTCAGTCTTTTCTTTTTTGAATGATGAAGATCATTTGTGATAGAAATATTTCAATAGTGTGATAAGTTTTTATGTGTCTATTTATTTGTTTCCAAGAGATTGCAGTTTTGGACTATTGCCATTAGGTAAGTCTGTCAGTCTCCTATCTAGTCCAAAAATTCCTAAATAAGCTTTAAGCTCTACTAGAACTAACCTAAATATATATATATATATATATATATATATATATATATATATATATATATATATATATCACTTCAGTCTTTTCTTTTTTGAATGATGAAGATCATTTGTGATAGAAATATTTCAATAGTGTGATAAGTTTTTATGTGTCTATTTATTTGTTTCCAAGAGATAGCAGTTTTGGACTATTGCCATTAGGTAAGTCTGTCAGTCTCCTATCTAGTCTAAGATTAAATTAATGAATAAATATTTGAAAAAACTGTACCGGCATCAATTGTCATCCACTACAGATTAAAAAAATATCTATTTTGAACTGATTGGATGAACAAAAACGATTGAAAATTTGTACAAGATATATATGAGGAATGTGAACTAATAGTAAGAATTAAAATACATGTTATTAAAAAACCCAGGATGAAAAACTAACCAATTAGCTGTGCTGGTAATAAACGATTGTAATTTTTAATTCATTTTATTTACATGCCATTGTCAATTTGTTTCCAACAGCAAGCTGAAGCCTTTTAAATTTGATAGAACACAATCCTTTTTTCTGCACTATTATTTTACTCACTTCAAATTATTTTACATTTCTTTATCAATCCTGAGTTATTAAAATGGATCTACAAATAAAAGTCTTCTTTAATGTTGGCAAAAAAAACACTCATACCATAATTGTTTAGGGCCTTAATCCCACGGAGTTACTCCAATCCAATATCCTACAACCTTGTTATTCTATATCCTCTTGGCCTTAATCCCACGGAGTTACTCTAATCCAATATCCTACAACCTCATTATTCCTTATCCCCTTGCTGCTTATAATCTTTCAACATATGGGAGATATGCATATTTTATAGATAATTAGATACAAATACATCAGTTACTTCTATGCTCTTTCCTTATAAATTTGCACTCCAATATAAAGCAACCCTATTTCCCAGGTTAGCTTATCCCCGTTTTTATTTCTTCGATCAAAACCTTGTGATTCAATGTTTGAAAATTTAAGTTTTTTTCCTTTGTTTAAGCTCCGTAAAGCAATTGAGGATTCAAACTGTGGAAATCTACCAGCTCCGTCGCCTCAGCAGCCCCCAGTTGTCCAAGCAGTGGCTGAACATTTATTAAACTGTGACAGCAAAATGAATTGTTCTTCAGTGAATAGCACAATATCAGCAAACAGTAATAGTTGAAGTGAACTTCAAGTCATGACTAATCGGTTTTAAAAACTGATATTGTATTAACAACGAAGAAGGAAACTGTGCAAACAAAACTTAGAATAGTTCAAAAATATAGCAACCAAGTTGTGAATAAGGAGATTTGGAATAATTCCTAGTTGTATAGGCTGTTTATATGTTACCACTGTAACTTATGTGATCTATAGAGCGATTTAGGTACCCAGTACTGCATATTTGTAATGAATGTACAAGTACGTTCATGAAACTTGTATGATGGAACAGCGATTAAAATAAGAGGCTGTAAATTTTACTATTTTGGTGAAAATTTCTAATTTATTTTCTTATCATGAGTTAAACAAATATGCTTATAGAATGGAACTCTTGAAATTCCTTTGACATGTTTTACTCTGTCTAATACAAAATACATTGTTCTTTAACGTTCAGAAAAATTTATTGAAAAAATATTTGGGAGTAAGCATTTGTTGAAAAATATTGTTAAAATTTCTAAAATTGCCTTCCTCTGTGGATTTAAAAGTATCATGTTTCATTTTATTTTTACTCTTTATCTTTTTTACTATTAAATTTATAACTGCAGAGGAAGAAATTCAATTTTAAAACAAGTTATTTCGCTGTTAACTTTTAGAAAGTTTTATTTTAGAAGCACATAAGGTTGTGAAGTATTAAGATTGTAATTTTGGGAGATGTGTTTTATTTTCAACTCTGATGGTAACTGATACAAGTTTTCTATGTGACTTGAGACAGGACACACCATCTGAAACTATTATTTTCATACTTCTTACTGAGTGTGTTGTGCTACTTCCAAGACAGTTTTAATTTTACCATAGAAAATCGCTATTTAAATAAATAATGGTGAGACAGTAACACTTCTTAATACGATTTCTGTGTTTCTCCATTAGTAAAAGTTTTTATTAGTAAGAACTTACTACAATTCAAATTTGGATTCCAAAAAACCAAATGAATGTTTAATTTTTACGACTGAAATCTGATTCTTGGCAACATTCTAAGGTCTAGAACCAGAAATATGTTATATTTTTTCTGTCTTGAACCTGAGGTATTAAATATTATACTATTTTAATTGAATTAACTTCCATAAAAGTAGCACTTATACATTTAATATGAGGACTGTTGTTGCCTTATATGTAATGCACTTTCAATCTCAAAAGAATTATGTAAATAAACAAGAAAAACTTATTTTACTTCGATTTAAACTTAGCTATATTAAATTTCTTGGGATGAGTTTAAAACATGAAAACCTCCCAATAAATCTATTTCTGCCACTATATGTTTTGCTTTTAGAAATTTTTAAAATTAAAAAAAGTAATATATAAAAATAACTGAGCTTACTGTTATACTATTGGCTCAGACTTTTTAAAGACAATTGTTAAACATTTTCTTCCCAGTTTTTTACATTTTTCTGTTTAAAATTAATTATTAATTACAGTACTGTGAACATTTCAACACGTTGACTGCCATTGCAGTAACCGGTGACCAACACTGTATTGTTGCCTAGACCCGTGATCTAAAATTTATACCTATTTTTAGATCATCACCCTGTATGGCACATTCACGTATTTAACCATATGAGGTCTCTCTGATACTGCCTCAGTGTGTGTTCCTTCAAGACTATAATTATTGAGAAACTAGAAGTTCAGAATTACAAGGAAATAGTTTTTATTTACACTTCTTTATAGAACTACATTAAGTTTTAGTGTTATATTTTATTAGATTCTTAAAAAAATTCATCTAAAAAACAGAATAATTTGAAACTAAAAGATTTAATTAAAGTAAAACATCTACCTCCAATTTATAAGATCATATAAAATTCGTAAAAAAAAGTTAAATTTGAAACATACTTGTATTGAAACAATACAAACAAATATAAGAAAAATGTTCAGATTATAATTACATTCTAATTATCCAAAAAAAATATTATCAAACAATAATACAGTTATGCTGAAAATTTAAATTGTGTATCTGTAAAATATGCGAGAAATCTAGTATTATATTTATTGTTTAAAATATCTATAATATTGTGAAAATACGTTATAATATATATTTATACTTGAATTTATATTGGAAAAAATACAATACAAATGTTAACATTTTACTTTCATTCACAAGATCGACCCTGAAGGGTGAATGCATAGTAAGCCCGACAACGGTGTCAGACGACATTAAAAACTAGTTATACACTAGTTTAAATGAATAATCACACTAGAAGACAAAATATTATTATGTTTTGTCATTATTTAAACAAACAAAATTGTGTTTGAACATTATCGGAAAACTGGTTGGCAGTCAATGTGTTCACTAAATTTATTTGTAAATAATATTTCAATTAATTTCAGATTTTATTTTACACATAGACAGAAACGATATGATTTTTAAAAAAGAGGTGTAATTGTGTAAAGATAGAAAAATAGATAATTTTTCTAAAATTTATTACTTCCGTTTTGGTTTTTAATTTTTCTAATTATGTAATGATACATGATATTAAGCAATAAGGAAGAGCATATAAGAAAATATTTTCTTAGCGTTACTATAATAAAACAATAAAAGCAATATTGATACATATGTGCAAATACGTTTCTCTTACATTTTCAAGATTCAACACTTGCTGCTTATAGACAAAGTATACAACTAAGTTCTAAACTTGTCAAAATATTATTTATTAATGAATATTTTATGTATTTTCAACATAATTCTATACATCACATAAAGTTGGAGTGTTAAAAGAATTATATGATTAGAAGCTTCACAAATACATAGATATTTTCGTATTATTTAAAATTTATTTTCAAAAAAATTATCTACACCTTGAAGATCCCTGGTTGTAAAACTGTGTGATGTCTTACATATCTTCTTTAGTTATTTTATTTGTTTTGTAAAAATATATTACCTGGAAGAAATTTTCTATTTTGTGTGGTAAAGATATTTTTAAAAATAAATGATATATAAAAAGCACATTTTTAAATCAATATATATGAGTAAATTTAAACCATTATAAGAATTTTATATTATTTTTGAAGTAATATTAGTGAAGTAAAAAATATATTTTTTTAATAAGAACAGAATGTGGCCTTTATATATTATTTGTTTCAAAGATGTCTTACAAAACTATCAATTTTTATTTTATTACCATTTTTTTGTAAAAACATTCATTTTAATTTATCATATGTAATTTATACTCTTGTCATACATCTAGGATGAAGATACAAATCATTTCAAGACATAGATATTATTACAAACTACTGTAATATTGTTGTTAAAGAAAATGTTAAATGTCTCTGCGCAGGTTCGTAAGAGACATTTAAAATGAAAACATTTCAAGACCCCTATCAACTTAAGGTAAATTTAAGTTTATAGGCTTAAAAAGGTTGTGAGTGTTTAACCTAGTTTCATTTGTATTAGTACGATTGCATTAGTCTGTTTTGTAAATTAAATTTATTTAGAAACTTGTAAATAGCTATACCTGTTCTCATTATGCTGACCTTGTGATATTATGTATGTTTGTTGGCATTATTTATTTTATTATATAATAAAGAATTTACAATGAAAACTAGAAACAAGCATTTAAATAAAACACCTTTGTTTGTAAAGTGTCCTTGGCTAAGCTCATTATTGATTTGCCTAGGGTTCTGTTCAAAAAATATGCAGACTGTTTGAATTTCACGACTCTAGTTAGTTTCAGGAGATTCTGCTTGGTGTCGCTAGGTTCGTATAAATCAGCTGATTAAAACGTGGTATTTCAGTCGCAGATATCTTTATTTGTTGATGAGTTACACGCAGTTTAGTAAAGAGCGTTTTTGTTCGTTTGTCGGATTGTAAAATGGACAACCTGAAGGAGCAACGAATTGCTGTGAAATTTTGTGTAAAACTAGGGAAATCTGCAACAGAAACATTTGCTTAACACGGCCTACGCGATGTTGCCATGAAGCGTACTGCATGTTTCAAGTGGCATGAACGTTTCAAGGGTGGCCGACAGTGGATTGATGACGATGAGCGTCCTGGACGTCCTTCAACGTCAACTGACGACCCACACGTTGACAAAATCAACACCCTGGTGCGCGAAAACCGACATCTGACCATTAGGGAGCTTTCCGAAGAGTGTGGGATATCAGTTGGATCTTGTTACAAGATTTTGACCGTAAAATTGAAGATGCACAAAAAACGCCTGATAACCGACGACCAAAAAGCCAAATGTGTCTGGGTCGGGAGGTGTTTGTCGGGAGCTGCTTGTTCGTTCAAATGAAGATGAGAACTTTTTGTCAAGAATTATAACCGGTGATGAATCATGGGTGTATGGTTACGACATTGAAACGAAGGTCCAATCATCCCAATGGGTGAGTCAAACGTCCCCAAGACCCAAAAAAGCTCGCCAAGTTCGGTCGAATGTGAAGGTGATGCTGACAGTTCTTTTTTATGCTAAGGGTGTTGTTCACTACGAGTACCTTCCTGAAGGCTCTACAGTCAACCAGATTACCTCAGGGTGTCTAGTAAAATAGCTTGAAGAAATTCCCTGAGTTTTCCTCTTTTAGATATCTATAGAAAGCCCAGTTTACATTGGGTCCATCCATTGATATCTGAAGGATCTTGGATAAATCCAGACTTTGAACACCTTTTAAGAACGAATTGAGTAACTCTTTTGCTTTTGTGTCTGTAAGGAACACAGAACCAAAATATCGAGCTTTCACTTCATCCGTCTCTGCATCCCAATACCTAACACTCAAATCCATTTGGGCTCTTTGTGATATTTTGTTTAAACTTTCATCAAAGCCAATTACATAGTTAGAATTTGAATTTAATGATGTCAGTAACAGGTCTTTAATATAATTTGATAAACCGAATACAACACTATAGGAAATTTTATCTTTCCGCAATCTCATGTTCTGTGCACCGGTGCTATCAGGGAACATCCTTGGAAAGAGGCACACACTATTTTCTGCATTGCGTAAAGAAGTGTTGCATTACTAAATTCACGTACCATATAATCTCTGCTTCGGTCACTTCATCTTTCAGTTTATATTTATCCTAAGGAAGGAGGGGAGGTAATGACGACATCTGCATGACGCGTCGCCTCTATTATAAGAGTTTTTCAGCTGATTATTTCTTAAAAAAATAATGATTTCTACATTTTGTAAACTGTAGACAATAAGTTTACAAAGAAAGAAAGAATATAGTGGATTTGAAGTTAGAAAAATTAAAAATTTCAAATGATGAAAAGAACCCTTTAATGAAAAAATTAACAATAATTCCATAATATATTTCTGAAATTTTCTGTAACAGTCAGAGTTTTGTCAATTTTGTTTTGTTTCTGCTTGTAAAGAGCTGAGAGGGGTCTCACCATAAAAAATATTTCTCCCAAACTGGCTTAAACAGTTTTACTGCAAACATTTCATTGCAACCAACACAATGTCAAATAACAGTAAAAGCAGGTCAGGCAAATAAGGGTGAAAGAGTGTACAGAAGAAATACACTTTAGAATTTCAACACTTTTTGAAGCCTAGCCCCTTAGTAGGTGCCTGTTTATATCTTCCTGGAGGTTTTTAGGTAAAATATAAAAAATTCCTGATATATATATATATATATATATATATATAGTTTTTAGGTTAGTTTTGGTTGGTAAAGATTATTTAGATTTTTTGGACTAGGAGACTGACAGACTTACCTTGGTAAGAGTCCACTCTGTAGTCTTGAAATAGTAACACATAAAGGCACTTAAACAATGATATATTTCGACCACACAGTGGTCTTTATCAATCGAAGAGAAAACACAAAAAGAAATATGAGAGAATGAAATAAAATAATTGTAATCACAGATTGTGTAGAGTAGGCTCATGCACATGGCCTATCTGCAATAGAGAATTTTCTAAACAAACGCCCAGGCAAGCCTTCTCCTACTACACCTTTTCTTGTGAACCTGACTAGGTTCATCCTCGAGAAGAACAACTTTCAGTTTGAGGGAAGGAACTACCTTCAAATAAAGGGAACAGCAATGGGTACCAGAATGGCACCATCGTACGCAAATCTGTACATGGGATTGTTGGAAGAAAGTTTTCTAAAGACACAAACACACCAGCCATTATGTTGGTATAGATATATAGATGACATCTTCCTAATTTGGACACAGGGTGCTTCAACACTTGAGACATTTTTAGACAGCCTGACACAATTCTCCACACTTCAATTTACCTGGGAGAAATCTACATCAGCCATCACCTTTTTGGATGTAGAGGTAACACTCCAGAATGGAAATATCAACACAGGAATTCACATCAAACCTACAAACCACCTACAATATCTCCATTTCGACAGCAACCACCCAATAAACATAAAACGATCCATTCCATACAGTCAAGCAATCAGGGGTAAGAGAATCTGTTCGAATGATAGGGAATTGGAAGATTTTAATAGAAAGATATCAACAGCCTTCCAGAGAAGAGGATACCCAAAAAAACTCATTGAAAACCAAATTCATTCAGCACAATCCTCGGTTCACCATAAACCACAAACAGAACAAAATAAACTGTCATTAATAACAGACTACCATCCTGGTCTACATAAACTCAACAAGATATTGAGAGATGGCTTCAAAATTCTTCAAGCTTCCGTCCACACCAAAAATCTTTTCACCGATCCACCACAAATTTGGTACAAGCAACCTCCCAACTTGAAAAACATCCTAGTACATCCTAAACTACCAGACCCTGATGCAGAGAAACCACACAAACTTCCTCATGGCTCCTTCCCATGTAATAGACCTAGATGCAAGACGTGTCCAATACACCCCTCAGCAAATAGTTTCAACAGCCAAACAACAAAAATGGTCTTCAAAATACAGGGTCATCATAATTGTACATCGAAAAATGTCATATACCAGCTACAATGTAAACTTTGCTCAGCACAGTACATAGGCCTGACCACGGATGGTCTGAATATCAGAATGAATGGCCACAGACATGATGTTAAAATTATGAATATGGATAGACCAACAGCTCAACATGCTGCGAGTCACAACATCACAACTTTTGATGACTGCTATACCACAAAAATAATTAAATCACTCCCCCCTGATTGCAATCCCTCAGAACTGAGAAGGTGGGAACTATCATACCAGTGGTATACCAAGTCCAGAGAATCCCCTAACCTCAACATCAGATAAATCCATTCACTTAAATTTTTTTTTTTTTTTTTTTTTTTTTTTTTTTTTATTCCAACTAGCCTTATCTCTTTTCCCCTGACAGACTTATATAAACTATAATCACTCATATGTTCATGGAAACAATATATATATCTTTAATATGTGCATCTGTGACATCTGATTTCTACTCTACACAATCTGTGATTACAATTATTTTATTTCATTCTCTCATATTTCTTTTTGTGTTTTCTCTTCGATTGATAAAGACCACTGTGTGGTCGAAATATATCATTGTTTAAGTGCCTTTATGTGTTACTATTTCAAGACTACAGAGTGGACTCTTACCAAGGTAAGTCTGTCAGTCTCCTAGTCCAAAAAATCTATATATATATATATATATATATATAGATTTTTTGGACTAGGAGACTGACAGACTTACCTTGGTAAGAGTCCACACTGTAGTCTTGAAATAGAAACACATAAAAGCACTTAAACAATGATATATTTCAACCACACAGTGGTCTTTATCAATCGAAGAGAAAACACAAAAAGAAATATGAGAGAATGAAATAAAATAAATATATATAAATAATAGATATTTATTTTATTTCATTCTCTCATATTTCTTTTTGTGTTTTCTCTTTCTGTCAGTCTCCTAGTCCAAAAAATCTAAATAATCTTTACCAACCAAAACTAACCTAAATATATATATATATATATATATATATATATATATATATATATATATATATATATATATATATATATCGATACATATAGATACAGAAGAATTTACAGTTATATATATATATAATAAATACTATATTTCCAACAAATTATACATTGTTGTAAAGAGAATGAAACGAGCTTTCAGGATATATATACATATTAATTGATTTCTTACATATAGCTGGCGTTATGCTCCTTTGAAAACTGTATAAACAAGTTTAAAAAATAAAATAGCAACACTGCGCATCACTGCACTTCACTATACATACTTTAAAATTAAATGAAAATAAATATTACATCTTATATATCATTTTAAAGCTAAAAATGTAGTTTAGAAATTTCTTTTAAAATTTAGAAAACTCTCTAAAATTGAGTCATTTACATTTCTTTTCACTTTATCAATGAAGGATATGTCTATTGTACCTCGGCCAAGATCAGTTTCACTGTCACTATTACTGTCTAAAATCAACATACCTTGTATTGAATCGCTTTCCAAAGTGTCTTTAGCCTTTATATTCATCAACAAAAATTAATAATCTAAATCACTGAAAGATAAATTGAAAGCGAAAAACAGATTCGGAAGCCTAAACAAAAGTTACAAAAGCTTCAAAATACATAAACAAAATGAGGGATAAATAAAATTTAGAATAAACAACAGCAAACTTGCAACGTAATCAACACACACAAATAAAACATTATCTGACCAAACGGACATCTGTCAAACAAATGACTGATAGCTCTCAGTCGCCACACTCTAACAAATAGGTTTTTGTTCATAAAATATACTCTAAATAGTCTAAAGGTAAAGACATGTATAGTAGAATTACCAATATAAAGAACGAAATCAACGAATCTGAGGATTACGTTGCTCTGGAAATAATTACGGGAACCCAAGCTATACATGGGCGTAGGCTAATGGCGTTAACCAAATCGCCCGATCTATACTCGGGCGTAGGACTGAAAGTGTTAAAAATCCTGCATGCTGTGATATATAGTACACCTGTCATTTGCTTTCCACTGATCCTCTAAATTTTAATAATTATTTGTAAATAAAAAACTAAATTTTCCCGATATATTTCTATTGTATTGACCATTCGAAAAATAAAACACCAAACATAGCCGTTGGATACTGCCCTTGTATCTTATCAGCTTGACCAAATGACAGAACATTATCGCCTCTCTATCTATAATTACATCACGACAATTGTTTATTTCAGTCATTGCTAAACTGTACTATTTATATCATGTGTGTATTGTTATTGGTTAACAAAACACTCATCTAAAATATTTATAGATAATAAATACATCATAGTGCAGCTATCTTTTGACAACACAGCATCGTGAGAGCTGCAAGACAAAAACTATAATTGGGATGCTAGTAGATATAACTGATGCCGACTGTCGAGAGAACACCAACATAAAGATTGTGATGCTAGTAGATGTAACTGATGCCGACTGTTGAGAGAACACCAACATAAAGATTGGGATGCTAGTATATGTAACTGATGTCGACTGTCGAGAGAACACCAACATAAAGATTGGGATGCTAGTATATGTAACTGATGTCGAGTGTCGAGAGAACACCAACATAAAAATTGTGATGCTAGTATATGTAACTGATGCCGAGTGTCGAGAGAACATCAACATAAAGGTTGGGATGCTAGTAGATGTAACTGATGTCGAGTGTCGAGAACACTAACATAAAGATTGGGATGCTAGTAGATGTAACTGATGCCGAGTGTCGAGAACACTAACATAAAGATTGGGATGCTAGTAGATGTAACTGATGTCGACTGTCGAGAGAACACCAACATAAAGATTGGGATGCTAGTAGATGTAACTGATGCCAAATGTCGAGAGAACATCAATATAAAGATTGGGATGCTAATAGATGTAACTGATGCCGAGTGTCGAGAACACTAACATAAAGATTGGGATGCTAGTAGATGTAACTGATGCCGAGTGTCGAGAACACCAACATAAAGATTGGGATGCTAGTAGATGTAACTGACGTCGACTGTCGAGAACACTAACATAAAGATTGGGATGCTAGTAGATGTAACTGATGTCGACTGTCGAGAGAACACCAACATAAAGATTGGGATGCTAATAGATGTAACTGATGCCAAATGTCGAGAGAACATCAATATAAAGATTGGGATGCTAATAGATGTAACTGATGCCGAGTGTCGAGAACACCAACATAAAGATTGGGATGCTAGTAGATGTAACTGATGTCGACTGTCGAGAACACTAACATGAAGATTGCAATGCTAGTAGATGTAACTGATGCCGACTGTCGAGAACACAAACATGAAGATTGCGATGCTAGTAGAAATAACTGATGCAGACTGTCGAGAACACAAACATGAAGATTGCGATGCTAGTAGAAATAACTGATGCAGACTGTCGAGAACACAAACATGAAGATTGCGATGCCAGTAGAAATAACTGATGCAGACTGTCGAGAACACAAACATGAAGATTGCGATGCTAGTAGATGTAACTGATGCCGAGTGTCGAGAACACCAACATAAAGATTGGGATGCTAGTAGAAATAACTGATGCAGACTGTCGAGAACACAAACATGAAGATTGCGATGCTAGTAGAAATAACTGATGCAGACTGTCGAGAACACAAACATGAAGATTGCGATGCTAGTAGAAATAACTGATGCAGACTGTCGAGAACACAAACATGAAGATTGCAATGCTAGTAGATGTAACTGATGCCGACTGTCGAGAACACAAACATGAAGATTGCGATGCTAGTAGAAATAACTGATGCAGACTGTCGAGAACACAAACATGAAGATTGCGATGCTAGTAGAAATAACTGATGCAGACTGTTGAGAACACAAACATGAAGATTGCGATGCTAGTAGAAATAACTGATGCAGACTGTCGAGAACACAAACATGAAGATATGCGATGCTAGTAGAAATAACTGATGCCGACTTTTATATATATAGTTTTATACATATATTTCTAAGCTTCTGAGCTTTAAAACATTGTTGCAAAACCCCCTTGAAAATGGCATCTTCTAACCCTTTGATTTTTACAGCCTTTATTGATTTCCTTGAAAAATATTAATCTGAAAGTTTAAAAAGTTTAGGTCTGCTCCTTTCAATATCAGGAATTGTTGATTGTACGAAAGTGGTTTACCCACTACTCCTTTTATCTGATTGATAATTTGTTTTTCCAATAACGATAAGATGTGTTTTCTTTAAGGTGAACAACGAAACAACGGACCCAACTGAAAGTGATTTGGATAGTAGAAGTCTACTTTACCGGCTACTTTAAATTAGTACTATCAATACAATTAAGCCAATATAAATAAAAAGTGACCAAAAATAACTAAAACTGACATAAATTACCAAAAATTAATTATTAAAAAGGTTAAACTATTAAAAACAACCAAGTAATAAATTACAAATTACCTAAAAATAAGTGTGTAATAAGTTAGTGAGGAGCAATGAATCATATGGTGCAATGATGTCATAAGTTTTTAAACAACTGTATTGTTTGTGAACTAGGCTAGAATAGTAATTGTATCAAGTGACATCCTTCAAAGCAAAACAGCTTGCTGAAGATAATTTCATAGCTAAATATAAATTTCAAGGAAAGGAAGTTACCCATTCCTCGCGGTAGTTTGAACTAAATGCACAAATTCTGCAAATATATTGTGGGACAAGAGGGAAGCACAGTTGAGAAGGTACAATATGGAAATGTAACCCACAACAACAAATACACTCACAAAATTATATTCTTGTGTGGATATAGGACATTTTAATCCTATTCAAAGGAATTCACAATAAACAAATTTAAAATATACAGAAAACCCAACTGCAAGTAAAGTAATACAGTGTGACACAAAAAATTGGACTTTTGAGTGTGATGTTGGCAGCTATGTGAAAAGAAGACAAATATGCAGGGAGAGAAATAGAGGTTTAGTAACCATGAAACAGTGACTATTTATAAATGTGTAGTGGCAGTGCACACTTATGATATGTCCAAGGTATTCTTTTTTTTGACCCTATGTTCAAAAATGCACTATGTATCATTTGGTTATTTATTTTTATTCACACTACTGTTGTGGCTATAGTGATACACACTTGTGTTGTATATAATTTGGTGATAATGGCTGAGACTTCTAGTGTTCCTAAACTCCTAATCCAAGTAAAGATTGTTGTGTCGGACAACACTAAAGACAACAAAAGCAATATTGTCCAGGAATAGCTTTTAAGATGAGAGCAAGTCTAATGTGGACGATTTAGTTTATGAGCCTTTACGATAGCCACATAACTTTATAGAGTTACTAATATATTAATATAGAATATATTATATTAAACTTCTAATATATTAGAATATTTTGTTCAGCAGTGAAAATTAACTGTTATGCCCAAGGCCTGACAAAAACAGTAAAACTATTCTATGCTACAGAATAGGCTATCAGATACCACACTTCTAATATTGAGCCACAGATCTCTATTGAGCCAAAGAAACCATATTTCCAATTAATATGCTTACCATATTTCAAATTATAAACCAACAGTTACATAATGCTACCCTTATATACCAGCATACTAGACAAAAAAATAATAAATTGGACCATTCAGCAGTGCTGAAATAGCCTATTAGTTGCCAAAACGTTTTCATATTTTCAAGTTATTTTAATTTTAAAACACATAACAATAACCACAATTTGTCAAAATAATTTTAACATCTTGTCAGATTTGATTTCTCATGCTGTGGCGATTGTGTTAATTATATATAGTTATAAAACAATATATAACTATAATGTTAAGTAAATAAAATTGAGTAGTAGTAAGTTGATAAAATGTTCTTTATCATACTATACCAAAATAATTCTTCTCGCATTATAGAAAAAGGAGGATTTTAATGAAACAATTAAAGTAAAATGTACGAATCAAATAACTTTAATTATTAAGTCATTAAATTCACAGCTTACAAATTCATGTGCAGCATGGGTGTAAACGGTAAATAAAACCTTAATCATTATCTTCTTCGTCTTCATCATCTTGGCTATTAATCTGTAATGCAAATAAAATAATTTCATAAATATAAATTTGCAATCCTATATAGACAATACTAAACATGCACAGATCTTTCACAACCAAATCTGTATCTGTAACTGTATCTTCAAAAAAAAAAAAACTTTTTTCAACTCCCAAATCAATTATAGGTAATTTTATAAAATATTTTTTAATAAATTTGTATACAAAGTTTAATAAATTGTTAAAAAAAAACAGCAACAACTATATTAGGGAATATTGTTTTTCAACTATGTCTGAAATATAATTTCCATCTCATATTTGTATAACATACTATATGACACAAAATATACATGGTGAGGCACAAAATGATGCAATTTTTTTTTATCAACACAATAATCTTAACACTGTTAGTTCCTTCTGTTTCCATGGGTGCTGGCAAAGGACTTACTTCAACAGCACTTAAACACTGTTGTTATTTAATGAAACAAAAAATGTGCTTATACAATGGCAGTTCAAAACAAATTTCAAACTCTGGTCACAATATGCAGCCTTTAACAACATTTGATAATGTTGGCATGAAGAGCCTTCCAATGTTTAATATCCAGAGAATGTTGAATTTATTAACACAAGTTTGTTTAAAAACCCAAGAAAGTCAATAAGAAAACCCGTAGCAGAACTTGCAATTTTCAAGTAATCTGATCAGTGTATTTAGAAGTATTTTGCATTTGCACTGCTACAAAATAACAGTGCTGTCAAAACTAAAAATTGGCAACAAGGCTGATGAAAAGCAATGAACAATGCATCTGGAAATCTTGTTGAATAATGTTTGGTTCTCACATAAGGCATAATTACATCTGAATGGTGTTGTTACTGGACAACAAATATGGAGAAGTGCTCCATGAAAAGATACATCGTGCTCTGAGATTTGCATGCTGAGTAATATTTTGTTCCCAAACTTCTTGGCTAAAGAATTTCAATTATAAAATAATCAATTCATGCAGGAAGGCATCAGGTCTGACAGCTGTTCTTTAGTCTTTCTGCAATGTAATTTTCAAAGCAAATGGCATTTCAAATCATTAAAACTGTTTATTTTCTTATCTTTCCATGTGAGGACAAATTTGCTTCTAAACTTCTACTTTAAACCCAAGATTCTCTTAAAAGAGAACTCCATTTTTTGATGGAGCTGTGACCATTAAATAATTAAGTAAAACACACAACTCTAAGAGTTGGATCCTAATACATTAAAATTTGCTAACTATATATATATATATATATATATATATATATATATATATATATATATATATATATATATATATATATATATATATATTATTCAGTAAATCAATTAAATATTAATGCAGAAATGTTTCTTACCTGGAAGTATCTTAATTCATATGTGTCCTTACCACTTGCAACTACCCTTAACCAATCACGAAGGTTATTTTTCTTTAGATATTTCTTTGTAAGATATTTCAAATACCTGGAAAAAACAGTTTAAAGGGCAATTTGTAAAAAATAATCAATTTTGGAGTTTTAGATAAACCAAGGATTAAAATGAAATTATATTAACATTTACAGAACACAATAAGAAAAAATGTGCAGTTCATATTATAAATCATAACTAAAAACTAATGGAAGAATGTGTGTTCTCTTATATATAGTCGATTGTACTGTATATAAATATATGCCATTTACTGATATATATGACATTAGATTACCCTGGCCTTCTTATTGAGGAATCTTGGAGCACATTTAGAGCACCATAAAGACCATGACAGTCCTAATCAAATACAATCAAATCCCAGTAATCCAACTTACCAAAACAATTTTTGAAATTATTAAAACGAGAAATAAATAAATGGCTATAAGATATGTTCAAAGAAAAAAAGGCAACATTGTTTTGTTTACTTTGTAATGACCTCAGTGTATCGATCTCTTTTGATTAGTCAGCCTACAGCAATTGTTTCTACGTTTACGGCAAGCAGACGGTAGAATCGTTTTGTCATCCCAGTGAGTTGACTGTTAATTTTTATAATGGCATCTTCTTCTCTTAAAAGAAAACACAAAACACTTTCGTTGTCAGATAAGTGCAACATTCTGAAACGACTTGATGCCGGGGTACCTGCTAAAAAATTAGCGGAAGATTTTGGGGTCAGAAATTCAACAATTTTACATTCTGGTAATCCGAAATGGTAGTACATTTATTATTTCGGATTACCGGGATTGGACTATAATAGGTTATTTATAACCAGTGTGAATGAAAATGTCTTACAATATATAAAAACGATACGTCTTTGTGTAACTGACATCATTTTGGTAAATGTAAAACCTACTCAAATGTATGCATTACTTTGGTCACATCAATTCTGTCACAAGAGGTAGAGAACATCGGACAGTATGGAAAATATTTCTGGGCAGAGAATTGAAAGATGAAATATCTTGCATATAGAGCTGCTAAAGTATTTAGCAGGAATCTAAATGATCACTGTATATTAGGAATAAACCTTACCTCTGGCTTTCAAAATGTATATCTACTGATCCAGATACTTAACTATACCTTTTTTAATGAATAACATAATTATTTTTCAGCACTCTGATTTTGTTCAAACATTTTATTTGTTGATTTAGTTTATTATTATTATTTACAAAATTATAAAAAGATTGTAAGTGTATATACAATTAAGGAAAAGAGAATGTTCTGGTAGAGGATATTGGATAAAATAATAACGATTCATAGATTAACTAGATAGGACTAAGGAAATATAGGTAATGGCAAAGTAATCTCCTGGTACTCTCCGTAGTGGAACTTAGATTATTGCACAGACAGAGTCTCATAACCTATGTGACAAATAAACAGTTGTTGAGATTTTATTTACATATTTTTACAAACGCATACAACTAAGAAGTAGCACATAAATAAAAAGAAGCTAAATCGGTTAGACTCGGGTATAAACATGTTCCATACAACCTCCATTAAATCTGAGGCAACACTTGTATCGTTCTTGAAGGCTTTACACATAAATAAAAAGAAGCCAAATCGGTTAGACTCGGGTATAAACATGTTCCATACAACCTCCATTAAATCTGAGGCAACACTTGTATCGTTCTTGAATTCTTTACACATAAATAAAGAGAAGCCAAATCGGTTAGACTCGGGTATAAACATGTTCCATACAACCTCCATTGAATCTGAGGCAACACTTGTATCGTTCTTGAAGGCTTTACACATAAATAAAAAGAAGCTAAATCGGTTAGACTCGGGTATAAACATGTTCCATACAACCTCCATTAAATCTGAGGCAACACTTGTATCGTTCTTGAAGGCTTTACACATAAATAAAAAGAAGCTAAATCGGTTAGACTCGGGTATAAACATGTTCCATACAACCTCCATTGAATCTGAGGCAACACTTGTATCGTTCTTGAAGGCTTTACACATAAATAAAAAGAAGCTAAATCGGTTAGACTCGGGTATAAACATGTTCCATACAACCTCCATTAAATCTGAGGCAACACTTGTATCGTTCTTGAAGGCTTTACACATAAATAAAAAGAAGCTAAATCGGTTAGACTCGGGTATAAACATGTTCCATACAACCTCCATTAAATCTGAGGCAACACTTGTATCGTTCTTGAAGGCTTTACACATAAATAAAAAGAAGCTAAATCGGTTAGACTCGGGTATAAACATGTTCCATACAACCTCCATTAAATCTGAGGCAACACTTGTATCGTTCTTGAAGGCTTTACACATAAATAAAAAGAAGCTAAATCGGTTAGACTCGGGTATAAACATGTTCCATACAACCTCCATTGAATCTGAGGCAACACTTGTATCGTTCTTGAAGGCTTTACACATAAATAAAAAGAAGCTAAATCGGTTAGACTCGGGTATAAACATGTTCCATACAACCTCCATTAAATCTGAGGCAACACTTGTATCGTTCTTGAAGGCTTTACACATAAATAAAAAGAAGCTAAATCGGTTAGACTCGGATATAAACATGTTCCATACAACCTCCATTAAATCTGAGGCAACACTTGTATCGTTCTTGAAGGCTTTACACATAAATAAAAAGAAGCTAAATCGGTTAGACTCGGGTATAAACATGTTCCATACAACCTCCATTGAATCTGAGGCAACACTTGTATCGTTCTTGAAGGCTTTACACATAAATAAAAAGAAGCTAAATCGGTTAGACTCGGGTATAAACATGTTCCATACAACCTCCATTAAATCTGAGGCAACACTTGTATCGTTCTTGAAGGCTTTGCATCACTGAACCTACACCTGATTCAGTTTCAGTGCTGTTTGTATTGGCACATGCGTATAAAGTAAAACTAATTTTTTAACCCGCAATCGGTTGCGCCATTAGGGGAGCCCTAACAAAAATAGTTAGTGTACAGATAATTTTGTATTCTTTTGCACTAGTTTTGATGAGCTAGTTATGTCTCATTGACCATATTTGCTGTTAATCCCATGACTAAGCGTTCTGCAGCAATGTGGGGTGGGTGTAAATTGTCAAAGCCACTGTTCAGTTAGGCCTGCCCAAACAGTACGATCGTTTGTGTCACAGTTTTTAGCAGTATATTTGGTTTTGAAGAAAAACATAATCAAACACTTTTTTTTTCAAACATCCCCCCCCCAAAAAAAAAGAAAATGACAATGTTATCAACATTTAATTCAGATAAAATCTAACACGAAACAGGAAATTCATGCAAACTTGGCATGATTTCGTTCTACAACTTATTAAAGGAAGGACTTGATGTAGTTGATAAATTGAAGGAGTACTCAATAAAAAGAGTACTTTTTTAACAGAGATGGCCAAAGACTATATTTACGGATTATTGATCTTGGCAACAATCAATGTTTACATCATATTATCAGGAAAACACTGGAACGAAACTTGCTACAAGAATATTCAACACTGACTTAGCAAAGGCAATTGCTACTTTGGAAAGAGCTTCAATTGAAAATTTGTCCATACCGCTCAAGCAGAGTATTAAAAAAAATAACTGGTCAAGAATGTCCTATCACGAGAAAAAAATCTACGTAAGTTTGTTACCAAATTATAAACGTTTTTAGAAAACTTGTGTAAACTAGTATAAATTATTTTAAAATTTATTGATAAAAACACACCATGTACAAACTACTTTTAGCGATTGTAATTGTTTGAATACAGAATTTGGTTTCAGTTTAGAAAATCTTGGAGGAAAGGCCCTATAATGTGCATACTGTCAAATAAGGAAAAACCATTATATGAAACAGAAGGGTCGTAAATATAACAGATCAATCTCTCGAGAGCATACTAGATCGAAGGTCTCAATTTACACGATGTGCTATGAAGGATATCAAAATTATGGCTAGTTTACTAGGTGTCGCGCCATTTCAATTCCCTTCATCTAAACATTTCCTATAAATTAAAATTAAATATTTTCTTACTGTTAATTGTTCTAAAATTTGTAAATTACATATTTCTTAACAATTGTGTACCTAAAAATTTAGTTTTAACTGAAAATATTTGCTGTAATTGAGTTTGTAAATGTTAGGGGTTCCCTATACGTGCGACTATTTACGTTACAAAACAGGGTGCGACCGATCGAGGGTTAAAGTACAATTGGAAAGGATAGGGTGGGAGAGAGTTAAGTTTGGAAATATTCTCTCTATTACTGGGTAATTATGAAACAGTAATTTTCTAAAAGTAAATCTTCTCTCAGGCATCTGTTCATGGCCACTTATCTAAAAAAGACCCTGTTGTCTAGAAACTGAGTTTAGTTTTAAGCAAGTGCAGGATTACAATTTCATTTACTGAATTATTTCTTCAAATTAAAAATAATTAACAAACAAAATTATTTTTCATCATATTTCTCCATAATAAAATTTAATCAACTTTGCTTCATTCATCCATAAATAGAAATTGATAAATGTACATGTAATTTCAACTTACCTTTTTGAGAAGGGTATATCTGAATTAACAGCTAATTTCATCTTATTTCTTTCTAAACTGACTGCATTACCAAAATTGTTAGTTTTTCCATTAACCTTAATACGTTCCTGCAGATATTTCTCCTATAAACAAATAAGTAATTTATAATATACTTAATCAATCATTATTATCCCTTCACTGCACGGGTGAGCAGATTTTGTCCGCACTTCTTACTTTTTTGATCGCCATTTTAAGGTTATGAGTGTAATCAGTAAAAGGGGCATCGGTATTCCTCAACTGGTTATTGAATCACCAAGAGGGGCGCCAGTAGCACTTTGTTCGGGCGAGAATTTTCCATGTGATTTAGTCAGCAAGTGAACAGTCTGTGAATTGATTGTTGATGGAGAAGCTTTCTGCCACTCACGAAACATGTAATTATATGTTGTTTTAGGTTCACTACTAATTTCTGTGAAAAAAGGTAATCTTACGGATTTTCTAGAATTATAAGCAAATGATGGCTCTTGAATGATAGTTCTAGGATCATGTTTTAGCAGTAGACGTTTTTATTTTGTGATGCGATGTTTGAGATTTGTTGACGTGCGTTTGAGGAAGTTAGCAGCAATTTGTGGATTCCACACCAAGTTTGTCGAAAACTGCCAAGTAAATTATACCTGCAGCGAATTCACAACTATTGACGAAATGTTAGTGCCATTTTGTGGGAGATGGGGCTAATTACAATATATGCCACAAAACCCTGAAAAATATGGAATCAAGATTTATGCACTCTGAGACAGCAAGACGTTTTATACATAAAATTTGGAAATTTACTGTGGGAAACAAAAATCCGGACCATTCTTGACTTCAAACAAGTTAATGGACGTAGTGAAAAGACTGGTGGTTCCCATTAGAAAATCAAATATAAATCTCACCAAGAACAACTATTACAGTTCCTACCCTTTAGTTAAATTATCTATTAGAAGAAGAACTCACATTCTTAGGCACTTTGAGAAAATATCAAAAAGAAATACCCTCTGAATTTCTCATGAATACCTCTCGCAAAGTTGGTTCTTCATTGTTTGGCTTCCGGCCCAATGTAACTCTTTTGAATACTGTGACAAAAAAGAAAAAAGCTGTAATTCTGTCATTCTATCAATGATGCATAACACCGACAAAATAGATCAGCAAACTAATAAACCAATTATAATTGTCAATTACAACAATACTAAAGGCGGAGTTGATAAGGTAGATCAAATGTGCTTCACTTATTCAGTGTCCCGCAAATCTAGTAGATGGCCACAAACAGTATTTTTTCATGAGGTTGATATGGCTGGGAAAACTCGTACAAAATATTTCAACACAATAACCCTGAAATTGAATGCTCTCGAAAAACAGAAAAGTAGAAGAAATCACCTCTAACCCGAGTATATTGTGCTATATGCAATCATAAAATGAAAAAAGCAGAAGTGCAGAAAAATTCAGCACATGGGCAAATTGGCTTGAAATTTACGCGTGCAGTGCAGGGTTAATCTCATACGTACAAATTAATTTTTTTCAATATAAAATATATTAATATACAGTAAAACCTCTCATATCTGGACATAATATGAAAATAAAGTAAGCGTCTTCATTTTGCAAGGTGGTTCTCGCCAGCAGCCGGCTATTTGTTAATTCCCGGCTCAGCCAGTTGTGTTTGTGTCTCAGTATCGTTCAGTTTACATATACTGTATCCTACAGGATTTTGTGTAATTAGGTGATTTAGTTATTTATTTTATCTAGAATTTGTAATCTGCAATATACTGTATAGCGGGAAAAACTTTTTTTATATCACCGTAAGTTACGGTATAGATGATGGAAGAAGTGTACCAGAGTGTCTAAGAATCGTAGATGCCGCTTTACAGATTGCTACAGCATGGGATTTAAAATTAGTTTAATCATGGTAAAAAAAACTATTAGATCATAAAACAAACAATGAAGAGGTTAAAAACGTTTATAAACGATAAACCTAATTAGTGAATTGTCTATCTTCTCCGAAACATTGTTGGTTGTAAAGACATGTACAGTGTTGGCATGAATCGATAGACGAAAGAGGATTAAGTTCATGAGTTTACTACCAGGGATATTATAGATGTAGTGAGCACACAGCCAGCACCTTCTGAAAGATGACGAACAAAACCACGATACATAGCGAAGCTTTCCAGGCATCTGACCAGCTGATCGAGTACATCGAACCAGACGAAGCAACAGCAGATCGTCTACTCCTTCGAAGATGGACGATATTTCATCAACCAACGTGTTCAGAAACACGAAAGAAGCAAATTACCATAACTTTATTTTTACCAAAATTGATAATTAATGTACAGCAAATATGTATGTACAGTATAGTAACAAGGAATAGTACATAAAGGAATATAACTAAATTGTATGTAGTTCTATATTGCTATTAAAATAGAATTACAATATTCAAAAAGTGTAACTTATTTACTTAAAATGATCATATATCTACTTCCAAATAGAATGGTTGTGATTATGTAGTACAGATCTACATCATTACATAACCCCTCTCATAAACAGATTTGTTTGTTATCGGGCTCTCGCAACATTGAACCGGATATGAGAGGTTTTACTGTATTTTTATTATATATATATATATATATATATATATATATATATATATATATATATATATATATATATATATATATATATTCTTGATATTTAACATTATCCATTGTTTTTCCGTTGCACTGACTTTATGAAGTTAATATATTACTATTTTTGAGTAATTTTATCCACCATTAAGTGCAATAATTTTACCTTGAGTGATGAGGCACCTTTCGGTCTTTGACCATTGTCGAATCACTGTGCTCGAGTGATTCGACAATGGTCAAAGACCGAAAGGTGCCTCATCACTCAAGGTAAAATTATTGCACTTAATGGTGGATAAAATTACTCAAAAATAGTAATATATTAACTTCATATATATATATATATATATATAATTTTAAGGTTTTTTAGAAGCTGATTTTTCATAAGTATTAATTTTGAAAAGTTACATTATTTTAACTTTATTCTACATTTAAAACATATTTCCGTATATATTTACTCGGCCAAAACTGAAAAAATAATATAAAAATGAAGCTATATAAATAACAAAATAATAACAATAAAACCATATACCTTCTGGGTTACCAAAGTTACCATTGAAACATTAACATGTTTCCTACCGCAATGTTAACAAAATAACTATTGGTATAGACTAGCCCGACTCACATATGGTCTTTCTTTCTGGACTGACGTCCCACATATGCGCTTATGCAACGCTCCGGGTAGTTAAAATAGACTGACTGCTCATATTTGGGACAATGTTTGCACATTACTTTTGTTTCTCTAACAAATCAGTGGTTTATTTTAAGGGCTTTATATATTCATATCTGTCTAGACATGTCTGGTTAGTGTGGGACATTTGGTCTTTCAGTTATCAAGTCCAATGACATAAAAATGACATTCTTGTTTATTCCTTGTGCCACTGAGGCAAGTTTTTGTTTTGAATGATCACATTTTACTAGGTTACTCTAAGTGACATTTATCACAAAAGATGTAAACGTGTCACAAGTGATTGGTGAGTTTGTAAATATTCTGTATTGTGTTTAGAAATCAAATATAAAGATATTTTGTCTCTGCTACAATAATATTTATATTGTATTTTTTCAATATATAAGCCTATATAAGCATTCTGTCTGTCATCACTAGCTAAGATGAGTTAGTTGGGTATTTGTTTATATAAGCCTTTGTAGTGGATGTTACATGGGAAGCTCTGTCTAGGATAAGATTCGTGCTATAGCTAGGATAGGATTCATGCTATAGACCGACCGGCTCATATATGCGCCATCCCAAAAAACAGTAAAAATTAAAATATACACTAAACAAACATATTTGTAGTATTTTTATGTAGTACAATAACTTATTACAACAACATTCTACTTTTGATCTGTAACAAAGGTCGGACCCACATCGGCCTGTGTGGAAAGATCTAATTTTTACCGCCAGTCTGTCAAGAGAAACCAGCTCGGTAGCGAACATGTTAATAATAACAAAAAAAAACAGTGGATGTACAATAACAAAATAGTAAAAAAATATATTGATAAAAATGTAATTTTAAAAAGGGTTTATTATATTAACTGTGTTGTCAGTGATTTCCACTAGGTAATTTAAACTGTCACAAAATTATAATTGTAAATATGTACAAAATAAAAACAAGTTGTTTCCAAAACTGCAGATAATCATGAGAAATGGACTTATGGAACCATAATCTACATGTAACTGAATGAGAGCATGATGAAAACAGCATAAGTGATGAATTAATTCTAAATTGGCATTACTACAATTTTGGACATATCCAATTTTGTATTTCGTAAAATGTTTAAATTATGTAAGTGAGAGATCTTTGAAAATGTTTAATTATATAAAAAACCTAAAATATAATACTATTAAAGTTACATCCCATCAAGAAAAAGGACAGGGTTCTATAACTAAATGCAATGAACAATGTTTAGAAGTTTATAAATTAGAATCCTGCCAGTAACTTCTTTATAACTACTGATCGGTACATTCTGTTGTCATAATTCGATCAGCCACCGAACAATTAACACATATGATGTTAGCAATAACTCAAGTGTACACCGATGACGATTTGAACCTTGAACCCAACAAGACCGCACATTGGCTTGGCGTTTTCTATACACTCTACATTACTATATAGGTTATTGTGGAGTTTCCTGAACCGGGCCTATATTTGCATGAGACATTCAAAAACATGTAAAAAGGCTGTTTTCATGAATTTTTTTTTTTTTTAGGCCTGGAAACATTATTTTTTCTTTAATTAAAGTTGGGTAAATTTTTCGGCGTGGATGTAGCATTTGTAAAGCGGCTGCCTGCCTCGCGGAGGGATACATGACGTCACGTAACTAGCACACCGTTTTGCGTTTTGGCATAATTTTTATTTTAATGAAAATAGCCTTTTTACATGTTTCGGAATGTTTCAAGCAAATATAGGCACGGTTTATAGAACGTTGCATACTAATATGTAGCTGTTTTAGTAATTAAAACCTACCTTACTAAGCACTCTACCTACCTTTTACAATTATGAAACTCGCGCTCACATATCATTTGTTTTGCGATAGTAAGTCGCAAAATTACTCACAATAACGAAACAAACACTGACAATGCACTCACAAACACTATTCTTCGCAAAAAACAGAAAATATTGCATCCAACAGTAAACACATATTTTTCCTTAGACTCCCTCCAAAGAAATGACTTACCGCAATTTTTCGAGTGCAGCCAACCTTCCAAACAATAAAATATTACGTTCTGTTTTTGTGTTATACATATTGAATTTTATATAAAAGCAAAACACTGCCTTAAGAATTTAAAATTTAAGAACTGAAAGAAGTTTATAATAATATTATTATTATTAATTCGTAATACACAACTGCCTTAAGAATTTAAAACTTTAATACTGAGTTTATTTTTATAATACACAGGAACATTGTTACTCTTAACAAAATTCTGAGTATTTTTTAAATAATGCAGTGCAACAGGGTTACATTTAAGCAAAATAAAATGATTTATAAAAACAGTACGATGTATTGATGCATAATAGCAGCTGGAAAGGAAATTATACGGACTTTCATTTGTCCGTATACACAAGTTCGTGTTACACAACTGCCTTTAAAATTTAAATACTGTTTTTTTTTAATATAACACAGTGAAACGCATATTATTTACTTTATTTTATTGTTACTTTGAAGCACGGAATAAAATAAATGATTTTAAAACAAAGACAATCACATCAATGTAATAATACTTTATTCCCATAAAGGGTACTCGATCTGAACCAATACTTGCAATATATCGGAAATTAATGTAAAAATCTCACGGATTATCATCTACAGGACCCGAGGCGGAAATTAATCAATTCCGTTCCTTATTAAAACCAACTAATGAATCGGTTCCTTCAGATCTAGTAACCTTTACGGGAATCAAGTATTGTTATATTGATGTGATTGTCTTTGTTTTAAAATCATTTATTTTATTCCGTGCTTCAAAGTAACAATAAAATAAATTAAATAATACGCGTTTCACTGTGTTATATTAAAAAAAAGTATTGCTTTTAATAAATTAACTTATTTTACAGTATGAACTATTATTACATTGAAGTTATTAACTGTTTTTATGAATCATCTTATTTTGTTCCGTGCTTTAAAGTAATCCTTTTGCACTGCATTATTTTAAAAAAATACTCACTAATTGGTTTACAATTTTTAACATAGTCGTGTAATACGAATTACAGATACAAGTCTAAATAAATCACAAGTCTAAGTAATAAATTTACTTATTTTAACACTATGAAGTATTATTACATTTAAGTAATTGACTTTTTTTTATAAATCATTAAATTTTGTTAAAAGTAACAATGTTCCACTGTATTGTAAAAATAAACTCTGTATTCTAAAGGCAGTTGTGTATTACGAAATAATAATAATATTATTATTTTACATTTATTTACTTCTATAAAAACCTCAATATGTATAACACAAAAAATTAACGTAATAATATTTTATTCTTTGAAAGATTGGCTACACTACCGACATCGCGGTAATCTCATTTTATTGGAGGGAGTTTGACGAAAGAACGGTTACAAGTGCAATTATTTGTGTGGCGCTTTCTGATTGGTCTAGACATGAAATAGTTCGCTTCGATACGGAATAGATTCAGTGGTTGGTTTTGATAAGGAACGGATTTGATTAACTAAGATTTTATAAATCATTTAATTTTATTCCGTGCTTCAAAGTAACAATGTTTCACTGTGTTATATTTAAAAAAAAACATCGTGCTTTTAATAAATTAACTTATTTTACAGTATGAAGAATTTTTACATTGAAGTTATTTACTGTTTTTATAAATCATTTTATTTTGTTCCGTGCTTAAATGTAACCCTGTTGCACTGAATTATTTAAAAAATACTCAGCATTTAGGTTTAAAATTTTTAAGGTAGTTGTGTAACACGAATTACAGATACAATTCCGTCTCTAATTTCCTTTCCAGCTGCTATATTATTACATCATTAAATTTTGTTAAGAGTAACAATGTTCCTGTGTATTATAAAAATAAACTCAGTATTAAAGTTTTAAATTCTTAAGGCAGTTGTGTATTACGAATTAATAATAATAATATTTTTATAAACTTCTTTCAGTTCTTAAATTTTAAATTCTTAAGGCAGTTTTTTGCTTTTATATAAAATTCAATATGTATAACACAAAAACAGAACGTAATATTTTATTGTTTGGAAGGTTGGCTGCACTCGAAAAATTGCGGTAAGTCATTTCTTTGGAGGGAGTCTAAGGAAAAATATGTGTTTACTGTTGGATGCAATATTTTCTGTTTTTTGCGAAGAATAGTGTTTGTGAGTGCATTGTCAGTGTTTGTTTCGTTATTGTGAGTAATTTTGCGACTTACTATCGCAAAACAAATGATATGTGAGCACGAGTTTCATAATTGTAAAAGGTAGGTAGAGTGCTTAGTAAGGTAGGTTTTAATTACTAAAACAGCTACATATTAGTATGCAACGTTCTATAAACCGTGCCTATATTTGCTTGAAACATTCCGAAACATGTAAAAAGGCTATTTTCATTAAAATAAAAATTATGCCAAAACGCAAAACGGTGTGCTAGTTACATGACGTCATGTATCCCTCCGCAGCCGCTTTACAAATGCTACATTCGCGCCGAAAAATTTACCTAACTTTAATTATTAAAAAAATAATGTTTCCAGGCCTAAAAAAAAAAATTTCCATGAAAACAGCCTTTTTACATGTTTTTGAATGTCTCATGCAAATATAGGCCCGGTTCAGGAAACTCCACAATAACCACTATATACTGCTAAATAAGTCAGATAACCGACATTTAGCAAGCATATGTCAAGGTTTGATCTAACAATCTATGAAAGGTAAATGATAACACTATAGTTGCACATTAAAAACCAAACAAAAAGTGAGGTTGCACAAAAATATTTTATCGAAACCAATCTATTTATGACAGAATGGGGGTGACTCACAACACCGGTCACATAGCCACTTCTGTATGACATTTTAGAGAAAACCACATGCATTGCTTTAAAACAAATTCATTTTGTAAACATTTGTACTAATGTATTAGTGTTTAAAATTAAAAATCAATACTCACAAAATTTGCAACATCCATTATTTTATCTTCAAATGGGTGAGTACAATCAATAATAAATTTCAAAGAAACTTTTTTCTTTTTCTGCCCTTTCCCTCGGACATGCTGTTTTTTCATTCCTTGGGGAGGTTTTTTCACTGCATGAAGTGCAGGTTTTTTTGGAGCAGCTGCAGGTTTCTTAGCAGCAGCAGGCGGTACTGCAGCCTTCTTTGTAGAGGCTGCAGGAGCTGTGGCAGGAGCTGATGGCTTCTTGGTAGGTGCAGCAGCAGCAGCAGTTGCTGGTTTTTTTGTAGCTGCTGGTGCTTGCGCAGGAGCAGCTCTTTTACCTGATGCTGCTGGTTGTGTTGCCGGAGTCTTTTTTGGTGCTGCAGCTGCTGGAGTTTTTTTAGCAGCTGCTGGTGCTGCTGGTTTAGTGGTTGCTGCAGCTGGGGTTTTTCCAGTTGCTGCAGCGGGTGCTTTAGGCGCTGCTTTCCCAGAAGGTGCTGCAGCCTTAGTAGTTGTCGTAGCCGATGATGTCTTTTTTGCTGCACCTGCTGCTGCAGGTGTTGAAGCAGATTTTTTTCCACCTGCAGGAGCAGTGGCTTTTTTCCCTGCGACCTAAAAGCAATAAAAAAAAAAATCATAATATCCTTGGATATATTTAATTTTTTTTTAACTAATTAATTAAATCTTAATATACTTTACCACACAAATAATAGCTTCCTTTTAAATATTTTTCTGTGGTAAAAATTATTTTTAAACCATTTAATTTTTCTATATGATGTAAATTGCTATTACTAATAAATAAATTTCATTAAAAAAAGAAGTTAAACACATAATTTTCCTAATTATAAAAAAGTTAAGAAACACAATCAAAATAATTACATTAATGCAAAATGTATGAAACTGGATAAATTACATCTAGGGATTTTCGTTGGAGTAATGCTTGACATTTCATAAAAATCCAATCGATGTACTACAACAAATGAGATTAATTTAGTTAGAACCACTTAGTTTGCAAAAAATTTAAAAAGAGAAGCAGTTTTTGAAAAATATGGTTACTACGCACATCGTCCACCACCTGTGAATGTATAAAATTATTAAAAAACATGTCCCATATCCTAAGTGAAGTCACAACTGTAGTAATGTCAATATATCTCTATTCTTACTTTACATGTGTGGATATTTGAGAAACGTTTTGACGTAATTCTGACAAGAATTGTCGTTTTGACTGAATTTTTATGAAGTAGTTAATAACTAGCAAAATGACTACACTTGCTGTTTACTCCCAAAAAATTACAAATTTAACAAAGGAAAAAAACAACATTAACAAAGCACTATTAAGCACCACATACCTTATAAAATTATTAAAACTTCCTACAAATCTAATTTTTTGCAATAGTAAGAAAAATTACTACCAAGGACGAAACAAACACTTACAGAAATTATTTAATGCACAAAAAAGAAAATATTACGTTCAACAATTACAAACATCTCAATAACATTTAACATTTTTACACATTAAAAAAATGTGTGCTAGAAATTAATAATTCTATACAGTATGTACGTAGTGCTTAATAGTAGTTGATCTTTTCCCTTTGATAAATTTCAAGTTTTAAGGAGTCAACAGCAAATTTAGGCCTTTAGTGAGTTCCTATTTCATAAAAATTAAGCCAAAAACATCGGCACATGTAAAGTAAGAATAGAGATGACATCATTTAGAAATGTATCACTCCACGGAATCAGACAGACGTAGTACTTCTTACTACTCACCACTGAATTTTTTACCTATCTAAAATCTGATAAAAAATAACCTTCTATAAAAAAAATTCATATGTATATAGCCTTAGGACATGTTTTTGAACAATTTTATACACTCTTCTCAAGTGGTAGGCAATGTGCGTAATAACCAAGAATATACCGCAGCACTTTATATATCTGACATTGAAGGAACATAAAAAATCTTGTTGCTAAATCATATCAGTTTAGACAGTTCTATCTACGATTGCAGCTTAAAAATTTTCAATCCGCCTTATAACTACAGTTATAAGATATGAGCTTTATCTTTACTTTAAATCAATTAATTTTTATTAGTTTCAATGATGGTTTTCAATATTTTTGCTGTATGAAGACCAGAAGTGTTTTTTATTATGATGAACACCACTAAATAGGTCGATATCCACAAGAATTTTTTTTTTATTGACTGAGGAAAGTTACTTTTTTTCAATTTAAAGTAGGGTAAAAAAATCAGTACTGAGGCATAAGTTGTTAATGGGCACAGAGGGATACAAACGTTTCATGATGTCACAACTGTAGTGACGTCACTCTAACTCTACATACAAACCTTACTTGCTGCTCCAAGAAAAAACATTTTCACTCATTGTTATGCTTTTGGCATAATTATTATGAATTAGTAGCTCACGAAATGACCACACTTGCTATTTACTCCCAAAGAATTACGAATTCAACAAAGGAAGAACATCAACATTAACTAGCCCTTTGCAGCACGACATACCTATGAAGTATCAAGTCAATTTAGATTTGGTTCTAATTTTATACATTTAACCAATTAGGTAATGTATAAAATTAAAACCAAATATATCCTGACTGGACACTTTTTAGGTACATTTTAATATAGGTATATAGTAATGTATAAATTTAAAACCAAATCTATCCTAACTGGAAACTTTATAAGTATATTAAAATAAAAAACATTGTTTCTCAAATATCTACACACGTAAGGTATGAGTGACATAACTATATCACTCCACGACAGATGCAGAACTTAATGCTCCGCACTATGATGTCACAAAACATTATTTGTATCACTCCACGCTCATTCACAAGTTATGCCTCCATACTGATCTTTTTACCCTTCTTCAAATTGAAAAAAAGTAACCTTTCTCGGTCAATAAATAAAAAAATTCTTGTGGATATCGCTCTATTTGGTGGTTTTGAACAATTTCCCGAAATATCATAGGTAGCTGCTCTTATGCATAATAACCTCTAATTACAAAATAACATGACTTCATCTCTTTTTATTATGACTTACAAATTGTTTCATACATTTTTATAGGACTACTAATGTTTACATAAAACTTTTTACAAAAATATATATTATACCCTGAGCCATTATTATTATAAGCCAAATGATTATAGGTAATAATTTTGGTCGAAAAATTGGCAGTTGTGAATGGGCTCACGGAGTGATACACTGATATCACAACTTAGGTCACCCTACTGAATTTTTTACCCTACTTTAAATTGAAAAAAGTAACTTTCCTGGATGAAAAATAAAAAAATTCGGTAAATGTTTACAAGAACGGACACCTACGATATTTTTGACAACTGTTCAAAACCACGATATCCACAAGTAATTTTTTTTTTCTTTAAGGAAAGTTACTTTTTTGTAATTAAAAGTAGGGTAAAAAATTCTCAGCGGCATAAGGTTATACACATCGGCCAAAGTACATCACACAACCTTACATGTGTAGATATTTGAGAAACGTTTTGGCTTAATTTTTATACACATATTTAAACATACTTATAAATTCTCCAGTTAGGATAGATTTGGTTTTAAATTTATACATTACTATATACCTATATTAAAATATACCTAAAAAGTGTTGTCAGGTTAGATTTGGTTTTAATTTTATACATTACTTAAATGGTTACATTTATAAAATTAGAACCAAATCTATCCTGACTGGATACTTCACAGGTATATTTCAATATAGATATAAAATTCACCTTCTTTGGCAGTAACAAAAATAATAGGGTAATTATTCCGACGTGCGACTACCGCTATTTTCATGAATGTTTTTTACTTTTCTTATGTATTTTTACGTCCTAGACACGAATCCAACATTATTTTTTGTCGCTGTCGCCGTTTTTTTTAAATATACTTAAAAAACATAACCTAAACTAACCTTTATTGACGTACGACTAACGCTATTTTCGTGAATTTGTTCTTACTTTTCTTATGTATTTTCACGTTTTTACATATGTACGTTCCCTACATTTTTATGTATTTTTGTGAAAGTTACTTTATTTCACATTTTAAATGTTAGATTGTAATGACATGTAGGCCTATAGCGTGAACCGAGCGTGCAGTTGCTACAGCGCACTGCACTACGTCTAGATCTGTAATTTTATACATTACTATATACCTACATTAAAATATACCTACAAAATATCCAGTCAGGTTAGATTTGTTAATAATTTTATTCAGAATTACTATCTATTTTTATTAAATTATAACCAAATCTATCCTGACTTGATACTTCATAGGTATATAGTAATGTTGTATAAAACTATAACCAAATCTATCCTTACTGATTACTTTGTATGTATATTTCAATATAGGTATATAGTAAAATTGAATATAATTATAACCAAATCTATCCTGACTGGATACTTCGTAGGTTTTTCACGAAAATAGCGGTAGTCGCACGTCGGAATAGCGGTAGTAGCACGTCTGAACTTACGTCAATAAAGGTTATGTTTTTTAAGTATATTTTAAAAAAACGGCGTCAGCGACAATTATTAATGTTGGATTCGTGTTTAGGACGTAAAAATACGGTAAAAATGCAGAAGCTCGGCGCCATACGATATTTTGGGAAATGGTTTAACATCATTAAATAGGACGATATCTACAAGAATTTTTTTTAAATTGACCTCGGAAAGTTACTTTTTTTTCAATTTAAAGTAGCGTAAAAAATTCAGCGCGGATGTAGAAGTTGTGAATAGGCGCGGAGTGATACAAATGCTTCGTGATGTTACAACTGTATTTCAATGTATAAAATTAAAACCAAACCTAACCTGACTTTACACTTTTTCGGTATATTTTAATATAGGTATACAGTATTTTATAAATTTAAAACCAAATCTATCCTAACTGTAGAAGTTGTTTCTCAAATATCAACACACGTAAGGTTTCCTGACGTACCGCGGACAATGCGTACAACCTTATGCGCAGCACTGTGACGTAAGTATCACTCCGCGCCTATTCACAACTTCTACATCCGCGCTGAATTTAGTACCCTACTTTAAATTGAAAAAAGGTAACTTTCCTACTTCAATTTTAAAAAAATTCTTGTGGATATCGTCCAATTTGATGGTTTTAAACAATTTCCCAAAATATCGTATAGTGCCGGAGTACTGCATTTCAACCAAAAATACATAAGAAAAGTAAAAAAATTTCACAAAAATAGCGGTAGTCGCACGTCGGAATAATTACCAATAATAGTTATCAATACAGCTTAAACACATGGTTTTGTAACATAAAGTTTAGATTGCTAAAACACGAACTACAGTCAAGACATCATGAAACGTGTGTATCCCTTCGCTGAAAATTTTTCACCCTACTTTCAATTAAAAAAAAGGGTAATTATTCCGACGTGCGACTACCGCTATTTTCGTGAAATCTTTTTACTTTTCTTATGTATTTTTACGTCCTAAACACGAATTTATTACCAAATCTAACCTGACTGGATACTTTGTAGGTATATTTTAATGTAGGTATATAGTAATGTATAAAATTACAGATCTAAACGTAGTGCAGTGCGCTGTAGCAAACTGCGCGCTCGGTTCACGCTATAGGCCCACATGTCATTACAATCTAATATTTAAAATGTGAAATAAAGTAACTTTCACAAAAATACATAAAAATCTAGGTAACGTACATATGTAAAAACGTGAAAATACATAAGAAAAGTAAAAACAAATTCACGAAAATAGCGTTAGTCGTACGTCAATAAAGGTAAGTTTAGGTTATGTGTTTTAAGTATATTTTTAAAAAACGGCGTCAGCGACAAAAAAAAATGTTGGATTCGTGTCTAGGACGTAAAAATACATAAGAAAAGTAAAAAAAATTCACGAAAATAGCGGTAGTCGCAAGTCGGAATAATTACCAAAAAAAGTAACTTTCCTCAAAGAAATTTAAAAAATTACTTGTGGATATCGTCCTTTCTCTTGGTTTTGAACAGTTATGTGAAAAATTAAATACTATGAATACAGGTTTAGAGCTTTCACTTTTTTAAAATTTTATTAAGGTGATTTAATCCTACATTAAAATCTTTAATATTTTTACCTATGCACATATTCTAAAGCCTTTTAAATGTTTTAACCCTACCCTGATACTAAAAAATTAGTTAAGAATATTCTCAACTTCTAACCTAAATTGTATATATTGTATCGAAGTCGATTGTAAAAATACATTGTCAAAAAAAAAAATTGTTGTCAATGTTAATTGCAAGGATTTTCTGAATCGAGTTCACACCTTAAATTAATAAGACCATTGATAAAAAGTTTAAGCTAAGCAAGGAGCAGAAATTGGTGGTAATCGACATTTAAAACGTAACCCAAAATGCGAAAGAAAATATTAGATTTTGTATCCAAATAAATCCAACACATCCAACAACCAAATTCCGTCCCCTCAGCACATTTGCAAATAGCTGATAATTTACTTTTATTTAATGTAAATTATAGGTGCAAACGATTAACCACTTTTGTAAAAATACCAGTAATATAAACCTTAACACATGTCTCTATACATTCATTCCATTTTCCACAATGCAAAAATCAGTTTAGAAGCAGAACATAAAGTCACCGTTTAGTCAATTTTTACTTGACAAATTTTTAAATATTACGAATTTTAAATAATCATGTCAATTTAGAAATCTTCTTTTATTTTAAATGTAAACTTTAGTAAGTTAAACCCTTCACAACTCACCGGAGACATTTTAATCCAAAGAGAAATATCACATCAAAACCTCTACTACCATAATAACGTGGCGCGCAGGTTTGCAACAGCAACTTCAATAGTTTTACATAACGAAAGAAATACGTTTGTATTGTATATTTCTTTGGGCATACACTATATAATTATTTTAGGAAATAGTTTTAGTACTAACAAAAACTACATGTAGCACTAGTTAGGGATATGAACTACATTAGAGTTCAATACATTCCCTAAATATTTTAGGTTATTTAAAACTCAATATATTTAACATATAATAAAACTTGGATATATATATATATATATATATATATATATATATATATATATTTGGGGAGTTTATTTGTTTACAAAACTGTGCCGTAAATAATTTATAAATTTTTTAATTCAAGATTTAGATAATAAATGTCATTTGTAGGTTATAATTTCATTTAACATTTATTAAAATATTTAGTTTTTAACACCGTTGATTTTGTAATCCATGACTTTACGAAAATGTTTCAAAATGAAAGCTTGTAAACTAAAGACTTAAGACGAATTTGAAATATAAGTAACTTTTTTTTTTAATGAACCAAAACGTCCTCGATTGTGGTAGATCAGGGGTCTCCAAAATACGATCAACGGGCCAAATACAGCTCGCCATTGTCATCAATCCTGCCTGCAACTGCTTATTACTTGATTCCTAAAGCTTAATGACAAGCATGGACGTTTGGGGGAGGGCACAACCCAGGGGGTCAAGTGGTGGAACCTCTTTGGAAAATTTTGAACGTTTTTATCTCTAGAAATCATATTTTAGAACTTACACTTACACAAATGATTGGGTCATGTGGAAGCTGTTTTGCTGAAAACCTAGTGCCACTTCATAGGCAAATATATTTTGCTAGAACTAATTGGTTTGGGGGGCAACTTGCCACTCTTGGCTATGCCATTGATGATAAATATAATGCATGTAACTGAAATGATTTCAACTAACATTAGAAATATACATAAACATAATTATAATATTCGAGCTGGCTTGTGACTTAAGGTTATAAACACAACTCACAATTATAAACCTTCAATTTCATACTTCAACCTGGGGTTGGTCTGGCCGTTAGGTTGAATCTAACCATTTTGGAATTTTTTAAATAAAACCGTTATGTTTGTATCTAGAACTTTTAACAAACTTTCACAAGAAGGAGGTTCTGTATTCGGTTCGGGTTTTTTCTGTCTGTTCCACGATAACTTTGAAAGTACTGTCACCAGCACAGGAGAAGAGCCCTGGTGTAGAAATGGCTCATACTCAGGCTCAGTTTTATGCATATGCTGTCGATGTATTCCTGACTTAGACATAACCTAACCGTATGGTAGTGTTTTAGTATTTATATTTTAGTAGGTAATATAAGTATTTTTACAGATAAGTAAAATAAGAAAGGGTGCACAAATTATATATGATCCTGTTTTTTCTGTAAATCTGACGTTTAGTGTTAGAAATGTTTTTGGGAATGACCTTATTATTTTGACCTGCCTTGGGCCAGGGCTCTTCTCGTGCGCCGGTGACAGTATTTTACCAATCAATGTTATTTTGCTTGCAAATGAAAGAGGAAACCTATCGGTGGTCCCATTATAGTTACAATCCATTCTGTCTGATTTGGAGACAATATTACACTATTTTATATTTTAAAACAATTTGTTTGGTGTGAATTTTTTTTTAATAAAAAAAATTAAATTTTTTTTAATGAATTTTAAGATATTTAATAAGCAAAATAAACAATCACAGCATTTATTAAGTCAGTTCTGTTTTTTTAAAACAAATTTTCATTTCTTCATTTTTAGAATTATGATCTTTATTTTCTATTTACATAATAAAATTTCGTTTCATGCCATTGATAAATTGCCAATATTTATCCATGCAAATTTCCAATGTGTACTTTCCTCTAACTACATTGGTTAATCGTTCAAATAATTGACAAGCACTTGAAGAATATGATAAACATATCAGTTTGTCAAAGGTGTATATATTGATTAATTTATGTTTGAAATTCCCTTGACGAATTTTCTTAAAATTCTACATATTATTTCTTATCTTGCAATTATTCTTTTTCACTTCCGTTTGAAAACGAGTTAATAATCATCAAATGCAGTATCTCACGCAAATATACAATAATGCTGTTTTAAATAATTATTAGGTAAAACATTTTGTACGCATAAAATACTTATATAAAAATAAAGTGAAAATTGGTAGTAAAGTTATATTTATCTCTTGATATTTAGTGAACTAATGAGGTTTTCACCTGAGGATTTTTGAATATCTTCATTATGATAAACTAAATCCTATTTTTAAACTATTTATTTTGGCTTACCTCATTGTTATACCAAGTTATATTATTAATATGGTTGTACCATTGAAAAAGCCACATTCATGAAGGAAATTCATTCATTAGTATCCGATAATGATCGTTCTAAGCAGCTTTATCAAGTAATAAATAACAAAAAATCTAATTGTTTTATACTTATTTTCATATATGGTAGAATACTACATAAAATAATTGCTGTGATTCTTTAATTTGCCTATTAATTATCTTAGAATTCATTATCCTTATTAAAAAAAATTTCATTTCAGCTTATTGTCTCCAAATCAGACGGATTAGGATGTAACTATAATGGGACCACTGGGAAAGTTTCCTTTTTCATTTGCAAGTAAAATGACTTTGATCTGTGAAGTATTTCCAAAGTTATTGTGGAACAAACAGGAAAAAAAATACGAATCAAATACAGAACCTCCTCTAAAGTCGGTTAAAAACAAAACAGACTGAAGAAAAACAACCAAAATGTATAATTTTTACTAACTAAAAAGTAAAAACTAATTTTCCAATAACGAAAACATAATTTATCATAAGCTTATTACCCACAAAATTTTGAAATCGGCACCACCATCAAGACTATTTCAAACATTTCCTAAGCAATCAACATTTTGATTGTATGATTTCCCATGATTAATTATAGGAAACCATAGTCTTCTTACAAAACAAAAAATTTGGTTTGATATTGTGAGAGTATGCAGGATGATAATTGATCTTTGTTCTTGCAAAGATCATATAATATAGGATTTTATTCGATAAAAAATATGATTGCAAATTTTTTGTTCACATATAAAAATTGAGGACAATTCAACGTTCTTTGAATGATTTACAAGGAATGTGATTACCGTAGATGCCTATATAAATATAAGAGATGATATCTCCTTAAACCTTTTGTATCATAAATTTCTTATATAAAATAAGTCTATGGAAGATATGATTGAAAAGCCTGTGTGTACATAATTTGTTAATCTATATCCCAAGGAGCTCCAACATCATGTAAAATTGCTTTATTTGTCACGTTCAGTATGTTAAATAGGAGACCAAGTACAAAATTCTGCACCAACTTCAAAATTTTGAGGGTAACAAGCTTATGATAAATTTTGTTTTTATTAGAAAATTATTTTTTAATTTTTAGTTAGTAAAAATTATATATCCGGGTTCTTTTTTCAAGTTGGTTATAATTAAAAATTTTTTTTAAAAAATCAATTCTAGTTATTCTCTAGGTTGTTGATATGAGAGACAGAAATACTTAAGATAAAATTGGAGTTTCCACAGTCAGCAGTGGAGGGGCTTATTCGTTCGGATTTAGTCCCGGGACCAATGACGGCACTGCTAATGAGATCTATCGTGTGTGGCTCTTTCTGAGAGATTGTTATGCTTTATTTTAGTAAATGTAATTTTTTAGTTTGTTTATAGTGTTTTGTAAGGTTGTATTATTTAGAGTTTTTGTTATATTTTAATGTAATAATATTACTGGTAGTTTATTTACGACATTATGGAAAATTATTTAAAGATTTTGTTGTGGATTGCTGAAAGTGATGAAGAATATTTCAATGTTTTACAAGACATCACATTCGAACAATCTGATGCTTCCAATGAACATTTGAGTGACCACAGATCTAATTTCGAAATAGATGGTCATGAATTATATGTGGAAACAGAGGAAATACTGCTTTCAGTCCTTGTTTCTTCAGGTAACGGTTGATTTTCAACTGAATTTTGTGGATTGTAGAACATAGGTGTAACTATGCTTAAATAATCTTCCCTTCAAACACTGACAACATGTTGAGCAGAAATTTTATTACTCAACTAGGGACACAGTTAGTAGCCCCACATCTATTGAGACAAGCAACTATCAACAGTCTATCAATATCCTTGAAACAGAAATTGAAGGCATCACTGGAATTAAATCAACTACTTGTCAAGTGAGACCTGCCGATGAGAAGGTTCGCTGTAAATACTGTCCTGTAAGAAAAAAACCGATTCACTCAGACCCGTTGCAACAAATACGCCAATGCAGTATGCAAGAAGCCCAGTGGTTTGAGGTGAATGTCAAACTTTACGAATGGACACAGATGAATAAATATACTAGAAAAATGTTTTTATTTGTAACATTGATAGCATGTCATTTCGCTTTCTTCACATTTCCTAAATGGAATAACTTGTATCGTGCCTCTAGTGTTTTTATAATCCAGTTACTGCCCTCTAAAAGAAAGTGGAATACACCAGAACTTTCTCAAACCAACACGATTTTAGCGTTATCTGTTAGCAATGGGTAGAGAAGGAACACTACTTATTTCTGAGAGTGACCAGCAAATGGGGTCATGTATCACGGTTGTAACAATACAGTACAACACAATAGTGTGTGAACTATCGAATTTAGCAGCACATGCTCTCTTAGGCATCACTGAAGTAATCAGTATGGCCTTACAGCTGAAAGATTTGGAGACCCTTGATCTACGCTATTTTAGTATTGTTATAAATCAAACCAGAAATGTACTTTTAATATAACTTCATACAGACCCAACTGAGAAATATCACAGAACCATCAAAAAACGAATTAATACATCCAAATACATTATCAGCAAAAACAAAAAATACTACCTAAAACAGTATATACACGTAAAAACAAATGTAATACAAAGGCTTATATCAACAATTTCCCAAATAACTGGTTTTGGCAAGTCATGCTAGACAGATTGCTTATATAGGCTACATATCTTATTGAAAAGATGCTGACATAAACAATATTGTATCAGAGACAAAATATGTTTACATTTCTGTTCCATATACAGTAGGCTAACAGAATATTTACAAATGCAATCATCACTTGTGACAGGTTTACATCCTGTGTTGATAAATGCCATATAGAGTATATTCTTTGTGATTCTAATGGATAAGAATGGTGCAGGAAGGAATAAACAATGTGTCAGGAGTATTTTGGTCATTGACCTTGATAACTGAGGGACCAAATGTCCCACATTAATGTCAAACATGTCTAGTCCGATAAAAATATATCAAAGTAAAGTTACGGTATATGTAATGAAATACTGGGACCCAACTTTGAGCAATTAAAAAAAAATAATAACATGAAGTACCATATTATAGAAAATTTATAATTACATTACCAAAATATAATTGAAAATTCATAAAATGTTATTATACACACATATAATATACAATTTCTATGAACTACAGGTATACAAAATATTATTATTTTTGATAAAAATGCATGCACTAACCATATTTCTAGTAGAAGAAAGTTATGTTCTATAGGCATTCGGGTAACAACAGTAAATGAAAACTTACCACCATTTGAATTTATAGTACAATCTCGCTAATCCAACTATATCAGAATAGGTAGTGTCGCATTACCAAAATCGCCAAATTACTGGATTTAAGGGTTAAAAATATACAAAACATATAAATGCATGTTGAAATTTAACCAAAACCTGTTAATGTATAACTGTATAATATTGAACAGTACTTTAGTACAATTTAAAAATTATAAAAACCAACAGTAAAATATACAATATCATACAGTATGTAAATAGACAAAAAATGCCTGCCGACTCTCCTCCATCCATGCAAGGACTGGATTGCTGGTTGTGCCATATTGGCTCCCAGCTGGACTATAGAGGCTGTACTGTACTTGTGAACAGTTTAGTGGAATCTACACAACTGGATTATTTAAATAAAACAAATCTGGCTGAAAACTAATATTTTGTATTTCTTAAATTACATAAAAATATCTCTAGTATAGCTTTATTATTCAATATTAAAACATGGTATAAATAAAACTATATATACACGTTATATTTAAAATATTATCAAAATATTTAAAATACAGAAAATATAATTTTTATATATACAGAATAAGCCATTAAAATACATCATAAAACTTAGTAAACAATGTTAACATTATAAACACATCTATAACAATTGCAATAGGAAAGTAAATGGTCTATGAATATGTCAAGTACATAGTATATTTCAGGGAAAGAAATGTGTATGAAGTGAAGTTATGATTGATTATACCAACAGCACGACTTTATATTATAAAAGAACTTTTAACTCATTTCATTGTCTTTTAAACAAAGAAAAATATGAACAACATCAACAGTAACTCACATATAATATCCTATTTAACAATTTATTAACTAACATAGGTTATGTACATTTTGCTTCACAGTACAAAAACTTGAGAAAATATTTCTCCTATTTAAACTGTCATTCATATATGTATGGATTTAAATACTTGTTTAATCTTCTGTGAGATTGACTGGATTTGATATGAGACTGACAGACTTATCTTGTTACAAATCAGTGCACTATTTATAAATATTGTTAAGAGGTTTTTACATAAATTTTACTATTACAAAATCAGCTTGAATTAAAATTAAGATTTCATAAAAATTAGAACATAATATTAAACAATTGTCAAATTTTAAAATAAAATGTTATACTGTAGTTTTAAAGTATTCATGTTAATAAACTTTCATCATAATTTTTAAATTACTTCAAAAAACTAGTTTTGAAACCTTTAAAACATTAAATTTTGAAAAAATTTTCAAAGGATTTTTATGTGGCACACTGTACATAAATTACTCAATATACAGGGTTATCATAAAAGAGTGGTGCAGTTTCGAACAAGGTTTAAAGAAAACCGAATTACTTCATTTAATGTTGTTTATTCATCTCATCTGTCATACCAAACAGTTTTTTTTTTACATAATTAATTAATTTCAATATGTCCAAATGAAACTCGTCGCTCGACAAATGTCCAAATGATACTCAACTTCTCTCCAAATATTCATTAATATTTCTTTGGTTATGGTTCTCATTGCTTCTGTTGTCATTAATCCTATTTTTGAAGTAGTAAAGGTCGCGAATTTGTGTGTCGCTTCCAAATTCACGTCGGAACACACGTTGAACTAAAATTATGGATTTTAATTAAGCCATCAATAAAAAACACTTTGCTTTATCTTTATCCAAGAACATACTAACTCACTAAACTCGCCGCAACAACAATACAAGAACTGATATTGAGGTTAGAACAGCGTATACAGAAACTTTTGGGTTGGAGGATTTCAGATACCAATATAACATCTAGAAATTTCCCTACAAATTACTGAGACCACACTATTCTTTTATGACAACCCTGTATAGTTAATAAATCTTTTTCATTTTTTTTTACTAGAAAACTCATTATCTCCTTGTAGGTAAGAAACATGTCCGTTTTATTTAATCGAAAGTATAGCACTGCACAGAAGGTATTTAAATACAAACCAATTTGTAATTTTTACTTATATTTCAATAGGTATTAAAAATTTGTTTAAATTTTAAATTTATTTCATAGTTCTTTCCTCATTAGTTTGGGTAAGTAGTATATTATATGAGAAACTATAAAAATAAACCATCATTATTTGGTTTTATTCCCAATATAATAATTCTGTAAGGTTCAACCAAAGAACAGTTGTGTTTATTGTCTTGGAGTTTAGAATATACTGTGATAAAATTATAAGTAGAGATATTTATTAGTCTCATTCTAAAATACTAAATACAAGGGCTTAGTAGTGTTTCTTAATAGCCTCTAATTAATGTCATTTGTAATGCAAGATTTATTTATTAAATTAATCATAATTAACTCAACTTCTCCTGTTGAACCATTACAGAATATTCACTATCCAACAATGCCAAGACTGTTCAAACACCAATATTTCTTAAAAATAGTAAACAATAAAATACTAAAATGTCTGTGTTGCAACTCTTTGAATGCATACATATGATTTTTGAAAAGAATAATTGTTGTAATTTCTGTAAATGTTTTGCTTCTTCTTAGGTTTAATTAGAACTTAATTTTATCAGACCAACTCTAGTCCTAGTTTGTCTAGCCATGTTTGAAGTTATGGTCAACTTCCATGTTTTCAAATAATTCATTTGTAGTCCGAATTAGTTGAAATAATTCAATAATATATTAGAAGAATTATATTATTATTATTGTCAGATTTGTTATTATTATTATTTATTGTCAGATGATAATGCTGACAATAAATATTTTACAAGCAAAAGTTGTTTTTTGTTGTAAAATATTGCAATAAGTAGAATCATACTGACCCAATAAGTGAAATTTTAAAGTAAGTTTGAATTTTATAACTAATTCTTGTAATCACATCATTGAAGGAGATTTAAAAGTAACATTTACTTAATTATTCATTTATTTTTAGAAATATTTTTAAAAATACTGCAGTATATAATATTTACAGTGAGTGCAGGTGACTTGGATTTAGTACAGTACTGACAGTACATATAGATCTTACAATGAATCCGAGACATTAATATCCCATTTATATATTTTTTCACTCATATTTTAAGATATACTGACTTGTACGTATATTAGAGACTACCAGCCACAGCATTACGATATATATGTGCTTTTTGCATAATCTATTATGAAACTACGACTAAATAATTAAACCTCTGTTGACTACTGTAATGATAACAAGGCAGTGAAATTTGTAGATTAATTTAATAATAATATTATCACTTTAAATATATTAAATCTTATAAAAAGCTTTTCTATTCATATGTATAAATATAAAATATAAATTTTTGCGTTGATAGAAAAACTATTTACAGGCGGTTGTTGGTAAATGAAAATCAATCCCTAATAAATTTCCATTTTAGAAATTGAATTTAACTGTAATGGATAAATTTTAAATTCACCAGTAAATCTTTAATTTTGTCTCAGAATTTTGTAATTGCAAAAATAATAACTAATTTTTAGAGAAATTAACAAGGAAAACACAAAATGATAAGGAACCAAACTGTATTCCATTAAAACTGTTGGCTTGACTGTGAAATTCTGAGTTTATGGCGATGGCTTACAGAAAGCTCGTAATAAAGGCCGCAAAACTCCTTATTAATTGATAACCTTTATAACACAGTAAATACCCCTCTTAATGACATTCCATATTACAGAGCCATTTATTTTACAGACAAATTTTCCATCTACAGTGTCTACACACATGGATCTTATATCTCTGTCAACAATCCTAAATATGGACATTGCATTTTCTACTGAAGATAACTTTCTATAAATTTGTTACCTGTATATGCAAATATTATGTGCATAAGCTAAAATGATACCAAAAATTAAGAAGTGAAATAATATGCAAAAATAAGTATTGTACTTTATTTATGTGTATGGAAATATTTTGTAATGCAATATACTTCTACCTTTAAATTCATAAATATGATTTACTCGTATATTTATAAGAAAAATTATTGGTGATTAATTAAATATTCTATAAATATAGTTTTAAGTATTCATCCCATTAAATAGAATTTTATTAGAAACCTTAATACTTAATAAAAGTCAGATAAATGTGCTAGGAGAAAATCAGCAGTGCTAAAATATTGGTAGAAAATAATTTGAAAACATGTTTACCAAAATAACAAAACATTCTAATAAAATATATTTTCAATTAAAACTTATATAATATATACTCTCAAATATTTAAAACATAAAATAAATAAGCAGATCATAGAAGATTTTTCAAAATGAGCATCAGATAATTTCCAAAGTAAATTTAAAGGCCTATTTTTTTATAATACACAATGTGCAGGTTCAATATTTGATTAATACCTAAGTTTTATTATGTACAAAAGTGTATTAAAATACTGAATAGCTTATCTACGAGCAGGTACAGATGATACTATACTGGGAAGACATAGAGCTTGACTCATCTAAATATTTGGTCGAATTCAGCTAAGAAACATTCTATCACTAGATTCTGCTGCATCAAATCCAGTGCCATATTGAGTGATTCTTGTTCTGACCACATTAATGTAGGTCCAAACACTATTGCTAGGTTTGGTATATGCATTCGATTACAGTCCTGATACTTTGTCACCCTAAAACAGAATTAAAAAAAAAATTATTATCTTTCTAAAGTAATTATTAATGGGATATGATTCAAACTGCACACAATTATTCAATAAAACCCTTGTAACTAATTTTCTGGCTTCAAATTTTTGTGCAAATGTGAAGTGAACGATTAGTTGTGTGAATGTTTCACTTTTAATGGATTTGAATAGCCCCATTTGACCGTGGTTTTGGTTCTGCACTGTTAGGACATCCATGCCTTGTCACTTGTAAGAATGTGGAAATTAAGTCTAAATTTTCTCCATCTTGCCAACGGTGGCCTGTAAATGGTCTTCCACTTGTAATTATTTGTTCTTTATTTTAGTTAGCAAATATGTTCAGCACTTTAAAACTTTTTAAATTTTTTATATCATTTCCTTATGGGGCATGGCCAGGACGTAAAACTATTGATAAAGGAAGCACGACATTAAAACTTTAAAATATTAAAAAAACAACAAAAAACCTTTATTACATATTGTTACTGAAAATTTAGGGCTGGTTTTAATTGTGACAGTGAAATTATTGATTTCTTTGCAATAAAAATAGTTGCAATATGTTTTTCTTCGAGAAAGCCTACCATTTTGTTTTTATAATAATCTCATTTAAAGATTTAAACAAATTATTTACTTTTCTTTAAAAAATCTGTTTCTATACCATTTAACAATGAATGGTTCTAGTCCAGTTTTCAGCAAACTATTTTGGCAAGCAAGACATGAATTTTTCATAGAATAATCTGATTTTCAGACATACATAGAACATGATCATTTAGACCAGTGGTTCCCAAACTGGGGGGCGCGCCCCCCTGGGGGGGCCTGGAGAAAGTCCAGGGGGGCGTGACACCCAAATGAAATAAATAAAAAAAATACAAAAATAATTTCCTACAAAAAAAATAAAACTTATTGGTGTATGCACAGATGGTTCTCCTTCAATACTGGGTTCTCATTCAGGCTTTGTGCAGTTGGTCAAAGAGAAGAATGCTGATGTGGTTGGGATTCATTGTTTTATTCACCGCCAAGCCTTGACAGCAAAAATGCTTCCATACAAACTCAATGCTGTTTTAAAGCTATGTATTAAAATAGTCAACTACGTTAAGAACAGTCCATTAAATACTCGACTGCTTAAAGTTCTTTGTGAAGATTTAGGAAGTGACCACAAAACGATGCTATTTCATACAGAAGTACGATGGCTATCAAAAGGCAATATGTTGGGAAGACTATTTGAGCTCCGTGATGAAGTGCTTACGTTTTTGGCACAGCAGAAACAAAACGAGCTTAGTGCAGAGTTCAAAAAAACCAGTAACCAAGTGATTTTTGCCTATTTATCAGATTTTTTTGACACGTTAAACAACCTAAACTTGAGACTGCAAGGTGCAGACTCAAATATAGTAACACATCAGGATGCCATCAAGATGTACGTTGGAGAAACTACAACTTTGGATACGTAAAGTATCAATGAAGCCCAGCAACTATTCAAGTTTCAGCAAAGTAGTATCAGTCTCAGAAGAAACATGTTTTGAGGACGTTTTTGAAGGACCGCTTTTGAAAAACTTGATAATTGACCATTTGAAGAACCTCAAGGAATAATTCAGCAGGTACATTCCTAACTTCAGAGGAGTTTTACAAACTATCAACCGACCCGTTGCACATGGACATACAGTTGCTGCCAGAAGAGTTGCAAGAGGAGGGAATAGAAATAAAAAATGACTCTGCTGCAAGATACGATTTTGAACAAATGGACAAGCCCTCATTTTAGTTAAAGTACTTAAAAGTTTTTAACCCAGTGTTTCAGAGAAAGCTGTTCGGATGTACTTGCCTTTTTCAACAACATACATGTGCGAAAAAGCGTTTTCAACTCTTGCGGCGATCAAAACAAAGTACCGCAACAAACTTGATGTCGAAAGTGACCTACGCTGTGCTTCGTCTAAAACTCAACCCAGGATCTGTCAACTTATTCAGAACATGCAAGCGCACCCATCTCACTAAATTACATTTTATGTTTTGTTTTTGTAAGTAGGTAGGCCTATTGTTTCACTTCCCTTAAATTGAAAATGAATCTGTGTTACAATGTTAAATTTTGTATCAGTAATTATATTCGTTTTTCATGTAATACTTGTTTTAATTTTCATCATACATACAATTATCGAATCTTTCCATTCTGCGATACCGCATTCAACAGTGAAGAAAAAATCTACCTTCTCGCCGTATCAAGTAGGCACATACATGTACGAGTTCATGTACTTGTACAAGTAGTAGTTGATATGTACGGCACCGTGGAAATAGGGTATTGCAAAATTGAAAGCTGATATGTGTAGGGGGGCGTGGGGGGTCTCCAAATAACCAGAGGGGGGCGTGGTAAAAAAAGTTTGGGAACCCCTGATTTAGACAATCTGCATCTGTGAAAAGATGCCTCTATTGTAGCCAATAAAGATTCTAAACCTACTAACAGAAAAATATTAAGTGTACATGGCAATTACACTGTATTTGCTGCAATGCAATTTGAGAAAGTTTTTAATAAACTAAATGTTTTTTCAGAACAGTCACAGAATATAAGACATTGATCCATCACTAGATCTCTGAATACATAATCAAACTATGGTACGGAAAGGAAAGTATAAACAAAAAGAAGCAAAGGCTGTGGAATCCCTATAAGGGTCTTTTTGGATAATCAACAAGGCTGTGGAATCCAAAAACACCTTTCTAGTGGATTCCATGGAGGTGTTGTTGATCATCATTTGCTCCGAGGGACCACAATACCAATTGCACTGTTTAGAGGTGTTGCAACAGGATAAAAGGATTAGCTAAAACAGCAGGAAGAAATCGTTAAAAAATCTTTATTTCATGACACGACCTGCCAACTGAGTGCTTGCCTGATTTAAAACCTGTTTACAGAGTTTCGATGGGTGTTTTTGAACATCGCCTCACTTTCCTGACCTTTCACCGATAATGCAATGTTTGTTGCATTACCTGTTTGTTGCTGAAACATCTTGGATGAATATGCTTCACAAATAAGGGTGGTTTGAAAAAAGTAGTTGGAAAACAACCTTCTAGTTTGGCGACAGAATAAGTATGACACTGGATTGAAAAAACTTTCAGCACTGTATCAAAAATGTAATGAAAAAAAGTAATTGTATTAGGAAAAATAAATTTTATAAGCACTATTCAAAATATATATTAAACAAGAAATATTTCCAAGGTTTTATGTTTATTTGAGCAGTCGAAATTAGTATTAAATAAATGATAAACCGGTTGAATATTGAGTCAAAGCAGTTTATTTAATAAGTGCAACTAATTTGTTGCCCTTATTAGGACTGAAAACAATAATACATTGCTTATAAATATGCGTATTCATAAACATTGTAATATTGTTTTGGGGCTTGAAAAGGGCAACTAACTAGTTACAGAAATGTTGCACTAATTAAATAAACTGCTTTGACTTGATATTGTACCAGTTTATTATTTATTCATAAATAAAAAGCTTTTGACTTGCGAGTCAGGTAAATAAATAGTTGTACCACAAGTCAACCGCTTTTTATTTAACAATAATATCTGCGAGTGTAAACATGATTAATATAATTTATTCAATTTCCATGTTATATTTCTTAAAAGAGTAGTGTAACTCACTTTCGAGACAACCCATAAACAGTAGCTTACTTTGAAATAAAGCTACTTTTCTTACATCAATAATGTTTACTATTTTATAATAGTTAGAAAAAAACACAAGAGCCACTTAACTACCAAATGAAACTTAAAGCAGTTTTTAGTTTAGTTGACCTAAAAGTTATATAGTTTAGCTGAACTATATTTAGGATGTAAAAGCTTAAGCCCTACTACTAAAACAATTCAACAGAAGCTAAAACTTATGCATTACCTGAGTAAGTGCTGAAGCAAAAATTTAAGTGTATCATGGTTAGGCATTGGAAGCGCTTTCACGATTTCTCTAAAGTCTTTTAATTTCTCCTTCCGATTATGGTTGGCTGCAAATAAAAAATAAACTATTATAACCATGTAAGAGATAGTAACGTTCCCGTGGCAATATACCTCCATTAATTATTATACATTATAATTACTTTTTGTATACTAAACTAGAACAGTATTGTGAATAAGTTTCAAATTATAATGGGCATTCCACAAATAAGAACATTACAAACTAATTAAATATTATGAAACGTATACTCGTACTTTGATTATAACCACATAGATTTACTATACTTGTAACATACGGATTTAGTTACTTACTCTTACCTTATACACTTTACCCTTGTTGTTATACTCGTACTTTGATTATAACCACATAGATTTACTATACTTGTAACATACGGATTTAGTTACTTACTCTTACCTTATACACTTTACCCTTGTTGTTATACTCGTACTTTGATTATAACCACATAGATTTACTATACTTGTAACATACGGATTTAGTTACTTACTCTTACCTTATACACTTTACCCTTGTTGTTATACTTGTACTTTGATTATAACCACATAGATTTACTATACTTGTAACATACGGATTTAGTTACTTACTCTTACCTTATACACTTTACCTTTGTTGTTATACTCGTACTTTGATTATAACCACATAGATTTACTATACTTGTAACATACGGATTTAGTTACTTACTCTTACCTTATACACTTTACCCTTGTTGTTATACTCGTACTTTGATTATAACCACATAGATTTACTATACTTGTAACATGCGGATTTAGTTACTTACTCTTACCTTATACACTTTACCCTTGTTGTTATACTCGTACTTTGATTATAACCACATAGACTTACTATATTTGTAACATACGGATTTAGTTACTTACTCTTACCTTATACACTTTACCTTTGTTGTTTTACTCGTACTTTGATTATAACCACATAGATTTACTATACTTGTAACATACGGATTTAGTTACTTACTCTTACCTTATACACTTTACCTTTGTTGTTATACTCGTACTTTGATTATAACCACATAGATTTACTATATTTGTAACATACGGATTTAGTTACTTACTCTTACCTTATACACTTTACCTTTGTTGTTATACTCGTACTTTGATTATAACCACATAGACTTACTATATTTGTAACATACGGATTTAGTTACTTACTCTTACCTTATACACTTTACCTTTGTTGTTATACTCGTACTTTGATTATAACCATATAGATTTACTATACTTGTAACATACAGATTTAGTTACTTGTTCTTACCTTATACACTTTACCTTTGTTGTTATACTCGTACTTTGATTATAACCACATAGATTTACTATATTTGTAACATACGGATTTAGTTACTTACTCTTACCTTATACACTTTACCTTTGTTGTTATACTCGTACTTTGATTATAACCACATAGATTTACTATATTTGTAACATACGGATTTAGTTACTTACTCTTACCTTATACACTTTACCTTTGTTGTTATACTCGTACTTTGATTATAACCATATAGATTTACTATACTTGTAACATACAGATTTAGTTACTTACTCTTACCTTATACACTTTACCTTTGTTGTTATACTCGTACTTTGATTATAACCACATAGATTTACTATATTTGTAACATACGGATTTAGTTACTTACTCTTACCTTATACACTTTACCTTTGTTGTTATACTCGTACTTTGATTATAACCACATAGACTTACTATATTTGTAACATACGGATTTAGTTACTTACTCTTACCTTATACACTTTACCTTTGTTGTTATACTCGTACTTTGATTATAACCATATAGATTTACTATACTTGTAACATACAGATTTAGTTACTTGTTCTTACCTTATACACTTTACCTTTGTTGTTGTTCTGGTAGTATGTCTTTCTCTGTAGGGTTACTTAATGAGATTAATCCTATATAAAAACAATACTGATGGGGATAATAGCAACAATAATGTTGACTTAGCAACTAAATTGCAAATTTGTATTTTAAATAAATTAAACCTCCTACAGAAGAGATATAGGAGAAAATTCATGGCAAAATAAGAAACAATGGCGTTCAAATTGCGATAAACAACCAATAATGCTGTAATAAGGTCACTGAGTGTATATATAAAACCTCCTAACCACAAAAACTTTATAATTAACCCCTTATGTACATTTCAATTAAAATCGTCTTCAGAGGAAGTTATTACAAAAATAACTGATATTACTAGTAGTTATTCTTGAAATTACTTCCTCTGAAGATGTTTTCTTTGCAATCAAAATGTAGACAAGGATTCAAATAAACTGTTTTTGTGGTCAAGAGGTTTTATTTATTTAAATTTAAAAAATACTAGTGGGAGTTTTAAAATGATTACTAAAGGAAAAACTCCCCTGAAAACCTTAATTTTCCTGCCAGGCATATGAAGTTTTTATTTGTTGATTCTACTAATGTATATAAGTAGAAGCTTTGTTATTGCAGAAGCCATCATTGATTGTTATGCAAATAATTAAAGTTATAATCATCTTGAATTCACTGATTAAACTATAAGTAATTACTAGATAGCTAAGTGAATACTTTGAATTTACTAATGAATAGAATGTCAGCTTTCTAAATGAAATGATTATATCGAAACATGTCAGCAAGTCAGTTCAAAAGTATTCACTTAGTTACCCAATAATTACAGTAGTGTCTCAATAATTTGAGGTAGATGGGACTGAGACCCCTTCGGATTACACGGAAGTACGTTCTTGTAGATTAAAAAACTAGAATGAAGTGGATGAAGTTCTAGAAGAACTTTATATGAACATTTCTTGGAAGCCCGACTCATTTCCTATGCATGCCATATTGATATAAAGATTTCTTGAAAGCCCAACTCATTTCCTTAGCTTACCGTACTAATATAAACATATCTTGGAAGCCCAACTTATTTTCCTAACATACTGTATTGATGTAAATATTTCTTGGAAGCTCAACTCATTTCTTTAGCTTACCGTACTAATATAAACATATCTTGGAAGCACAACTTATTTTCCTTGCATACTGTATTGATATAAACATTTCTTGAAAGCCCGGCTCATTTCCTTTGCATAGAGTATTCATATAAATATTTCTTGGATGCCTGACTCATCATTTTCTTTGGAATAGATAAAATAAGCTCGAATTATTAAGACTCTTTTGTATATATTGTTTGTGGTTTATTTTACAAAAAAATAATTAAATGGTGTGTGGTGCTGTAAACTCAATAATTCATAAAACATTAATGTTTCCAGTTTTCTAATCAGGTTAAAAATATATTTTGGCTTTTTCAATTAGTTTGTATTTTCATGTTGTTAGCTTAGGTTTTAGGAGTACAATGATGGACTAAAAAGTTCTAAAATGGTTTTAATATTAATCTATTCCAAGGTGAAATAAACTGGGGTAAATTAAACGGCACGCATAAAGATTAGGAATAAAAACCAAATGGTTATTGTGATAGAATATTTGCCTTCTGTTGAAAGCTTTGTTCCAAAACTTAGGTCAGCAGGTATTAATAAAATTCTTGAGAAAAGTACAGTGTTTCAGTTCCTTAATCATAATGGAATTTAACCAAAGACTATCTGGAATTATTTAAATTAATAGGCAAGAGCGTTCGAGGATGGATGGGAAAATATCTACCATGAACCTTCAGTGATCACAAAAGACATAGTTGGTGGATAAAAAGATTCATGAAGAGCGGACATTTCAAGATTGACATGGAAATTTCGAAATGTGAGTACAGCACCTTGGAACAAAATTGTTTCTGAAATTTGCAATTTTATAAATTGTGCTAATGTTGGGTTTCCACGCTGCTTACTGATGAATACTAAATGAAAAGTAAGGCTTGTACTTTTGATTTTTTTCATATAGAATGGGAAAGAAGAAGGGAGCCATAGAGGACGTTACCACGGCATTAAAATGTGATCACAGAGAGAAAACATCAGTGTGTGTGTGCGTTTTATACAAAATTAGAGGTTTCAAAATAGATATTATCAAACTAAATATAGTTACATAGAAAACCACCGTAATGAATTACTTACTGTCAGCAGTTTTCATTGCATATAATTACAATTTGTGATGATAATTTTAAAACTCTATACAAATTTTAGATTAGTCAACCATTATATTATGATACTAAAATAATATTGGATAAGGCATTACTTACTGCTAGCTTTTAAAGCTTTATTGAAAAAATGAAAAGGCAAAAGAGGCTGCTTAAGTTCTCGGAAGAAGAGTTTTAGAGCACCTGTTAAAACATGCACATCTTCTTCTTGCTCTAGGATAACATAATTATTCTGATCAACCTGAAAAATAAGTTTCTATTAAAAACAAGAGTATTTTTCCAACAAAATAAAGTCTCAATAACAAGTTAGGAGAAATTCAAAAACTAATGAAAAAGAAATTAAAATAGTACACCGTTGTAAAAATTAATGTGAATAACAGAAAATTGTTTACAAAATGTATTTATCCACTAAAAATTACAAGAGTCATCATCACTTATAATAATTAGAGTTTTCCTTTGGCTTTTATTAGCAAGTTTAATATTTTAGGCATGGATTCAATTAATTGGTTACAAATATTTTAAATTTAATCATTGTTAAATCAAATGTGGGTTACGAATAAATTAATTTTTTTTTGTTATCACATTTTTAAATTATAAACCTGACAACTTTTCTTGAGCCTGTAGCACGCCTTCTAAAAATATCTATATGTTTGTCTTTCTTCAACAAGCTACACATAAGAATAACAGATCTTGCTCCCATATAAGGGATATAAACTCAAAACATTTTTCTTGTGGGATCTTTTACAAACTAATTAATGTGAAATTCTTAATATATTCATTTTTATTCTGTTAGGAATATTTGTATATATTTCTGTACATTTTTCTGCCTTTCTTAAAATGAAATTTTTATTTTGTTCACACATTTCGGAATGACTCCATTCTTGAAACTTGAATAATACTTAAAGGGAGTATATACGTTACATTTCTTAACCCTATTTTTTAAAATTCATATAAATGTGCAGTAGAACCTCAATAAGTCGGACTCCATTAACTTGGATCTCTGGATAACCCAGAATGATTTTGAAGTAGAATAAAAAAACTATAAATAAGAAATAACAAAAAATCAAATAAGCACAGCACATGCATAAAATTTCTACCATCAACAATAAAAACGTCAAAGACCTACAGATATACAAGATAATAAACGTAGTGTTTTGTGCATCTTATGCCGAGAAAACTACAGAATCGCTTAGCACAAAAGCGGCTCACAAATTAAAACAACCAAAATTGACAGATTTGTTTGCCGAGAAATAAACTGCGGTGGAGTTTAGCAGTATGAACAATATCCAAGTTCATATACTGTGCACAATACTCTTCATTTGATAAATATAAAGGAGTTTTTCTGTAAGTATGTATTCTTTAATTTTTACTAGTGTCCGGCTCAGCCAGATTATGATAGCTTGGATGTTCCACAGTCCTAGTTAGTGTGAATTATAGAGGTTCTACTGTGTATATCATATGTAACCCCAATTCTTTACAATTTTTTAAAGAAAAAAAGCTCAGCAAAACAACACATCCCTTTACTTTTTCAGCAACGTTGTTAAAATATTCCAATAATACATAATGGGATGATATTAACATTTACCTGTAACCTTATTTTTTGGACTTGAGAAAGATTTCCTGAAGCTCTGTACAAACCATCAGTCTTCATATTCTCCTCACTCTGTTCTATACATTGAATACATTTCTGTACAAATACAGGCACTCGAGGGAAATCTGCGCCACAAACTTGCTCCAAGTAGCACCCAAACACCGGTTCATCTGTCATGGTCGTATACATTTTTGTTAGGAAGTAAGAACATAATAAATTTATTTCAATATTTTTCAACATACACAATTCATTCCTACACTTTATGTTTAAATAAAATCAAGGTAAAATATAGATTGCTTTTAACACTTCAATGTTGGCCGCAACTGACCGAGATGGTAATTAAAAATATTTATATAATAAACTCTTTTGGATGCTAATAATTAAATTGTGTTTTTATGTTAAACATTTTAAAATTTTATTAAAAGTGAATTTTGTACATACAAATATTGAATGAAGGTTTTGCTTTTTATTCTATTTGAAAATAATACAGAATTTAATATAACAATTTAAAATTATGCATGTAATAATGGAGTAGGGATCAGATATTAAGTATTTCTAAGTGCGTAACTCAGCTTTCAAATGTAGTAATAAACACTATCTACAATTACAAGAGGTACTAATTTTAATATTGAAGTATGTTTAAGTCTAAAGTTAAATTAAGTGTTCAAAATTTATCAATAAATTGATGTTTGACACTAGTACCAAGCACATGAAGCAAGTCTTGATTATAATTTGGTATAAAAAGGTCTTTAACCATTAGCGCCTAGCCTTACCATACAGTAACGGGAGGAGGGGTATGTTTGTTTATGAATAATAAACACAATAAGAGCTGAAGGTTGAATGTAGGCCTCAAAATCATTTCAGCCGATCACCTTGATAACATATCACCGTACTTTGAACCCATATCACTTGACTGATGTGAGTTATTCAAATGTCAGTTTATCTTTCACTCCGATTTGAGATTGCATCAGGTTTTTATTTTCAAAAATAAAACTCGAATACTTCCCGTTGTTGGATTTTCATAATTTTTCTAACAATAGTTGTTGGATGCTAGAAAAAACTAATACAATAGTATTTATCATGTTTTCTGAGAGTTGTTTTAGCTGCACAATTAGGGACATTACTGTACGGTGATGCTAGGTGCCTGTACTACTGCGTTTTTGCATCTTATTTTTTTCGGTAGAATTTTAGCGTTTCTTCAAGAAGTGGATGCTATCAGAATAAACTACGATGGTTTTACAAACTAGATGGTGGCGAACATTACATTTATGTCTATTATGAGCTTAAAATTGTTTCTAAATGAAAAATTGAATCATTATTTGTAATACAAATATTTTTATATTTAAAAAAGAAGGTATAAATAATGATTGAGTAATTGAGTGAAAACATTTAACTTACTTGCTGATGTGTTTTGAAACAATCGTTTCATTCATGAAGCCAACCAGCTGCTCGCAACTGAGCGAAAACTTTGATCTTACTTGCTGACACAATCTTGTTACTTGTTTCGAAACAATCATTTCATTGACAAAGCCAAACCGCTACTCTAGTCTAGCAAGTTGGGCTTCATCAATGAAACGATTGTTTCAAAATGCATCATCAAGTATGTTTAAGTTTTCAGTTACTTACAATTTATACAGTGAATTACGGATAATTACAAGAAACTTTTTGTGAAGTAAATCCGTATTTAGTATTTATATAAGAGTTATACCTGTTAATATTTAAAAAAACATACAATACATAACATTTTAAACCCAAATTTATATTTTTAATTAATGTGCTGAGTAATTTAAGCAAAGTTTAAAAACAACATGCGATCAATTGTTATAGTGACAGGTGCTGGGACAGACACAAATAAACAAACAATAAAAAAGAGTTAATACATTAGTTGCATATGAAAAATATATGACTTTCATTCACTATGATTAAAAACACTTTTCATTAGAATCAATTTATACGGCAATTATCGCAGAGAAATCACTGAGAAAAATCACAATTGCTTCTATAGAATAGAAAATTATTTGTAGGATTAGTAAGTGATTCACCAGAGAGAAAATTGTTATTAAATGAAGTCTGTGCAACAGGGAAAGAAATGAACATTGAATTAAGCTAATATGTAGAGAATATAAGATATATCATATAAATATATTTTAGAAATATGTTGCTTAATTCAGTTAGTATGAAAATAGAAATTAATTTTCATAATATATAAATAAATAGAATAAGTATTTTTATTTTAAAAAAAACCTAGTTTAAAGACATATTTATGGGAGAGTAAATACCTTTCCAGATGCCTTTCTTCACTAGAGACTCCATCGTGGGTCTCCGATGAAAGAATTTTTTTAATCTTTCCCTAATCTTAATTTGTCTGTCAGCAGGACTCACGGACAAATCCTCCATGCTCTCATCTTTATGTTTCACTGAAAACAAATAGTTATGTCCTGAATGAACTAATCAGGACATGTTCTTTTAATGGAAAAGTACATTTCATTTTTTTCCCATTAAAAAAATCTTTTGTAAATGTATTAAGTAATATTGGAGGGATAAATATAGTCCTGTTTTGTATAAAACTTTAATCAGTAGTGATCTATCATTTTTCTTTTTTTTCATCCAAAATACAGGTATAAAAATTCATATAGAACATATCAAAGCATTGAATGTTGTCATAAATACATATATCACAATTTATACATTACGTTTAAACAATATTGAAATGAAATGTGTTATCTTTATTGGCTACAGCTACAGAATAGGGTCTTTGAGTAATGTGAAATAATTTCATTTTCATCCAAATTATTAGGGACAGTAGAATATTATTTCACACTTAGCCAAACAACTATAAAAGTACCCATATAGATTAACTCTGAGACTAGAGCTGTAAAAATATTGCTTACAAATGTTAAATACAAAATGGATTAACTTTAAATATTCTAGGGACTAATAAAAATTATAGTTTCAAGAAACGGATTTTAACATACCATCTGCAGTGTTTCCATTAATCCAATAAACATCTGTCTGACTTAATAAATGCTTAATATGTGCAGCCATGGATATGGCCAAAGTATGGGCACATCCATTCAATTAGCTACTTCCCATCAATTATCACAGGAAGTCTCCCCTCCTATCCTTTCTACTGATTACAGTACTTTATTATCACAAAGAGAACCCTGATGCTAACTTTAACATGTGCTACAGTGAAGTGAAATTTAAGTTACTTCCAGAGGTGGTTGGTTAGAAACATTAAGATATACATTTATATGTTCGTCTTAAGGATTGAATAATTTAATTGAAATAAAAAAGTAAAATAAAATTTAATTTAATAAAATAATTATATTGAAAATAACATTTTATATTTAAAGAACCATTTACAGACCTTACTTCAGACATTTCATATAAATAATTATTTCAATTACGTACAAAATGTATAAACTTTTGAAAATATTTTAAAAAATTTATTACAACTGATTATTAATTTTTTTAATTGTAAACTTACTTGAGCGAAAGTTACACTGAGAAAACCTTAGGAATGATAAAACAATAACAAACATATCAATTACTATACTAAATGAATATTTAACAACTTTTTAATACCGAAAATGAAATAACAGTTTTACTTGATTTTATTTTTTTTAAAAATTTAAATCAAATCTAGCTAAAGATACAATAGTGTTTTCTTTATAATTATATTTTTATCTTATTTAATGGAAACTGTGTTTAATAAATATTAACTTTTATAAATCATATATATATATATTTACATTTTAATTTACCTGAAATAGATTTTTTTAACAAATACTATACCAAAACCTTATTTTAATTTTATGAATACTTGATATAAAAATATTGTTTTAGTTTAGTTAATGTACTAATATTCTTTTCTCAAATGTCAAAACTAATGGCATACATTTTCAAGTTTATGGCAATTATTTCAAGGTTGTGAACTTTTTAAATCTTTTAACAATTTTTGACATATCTTCCCTTATAAAAGATTTTAATTTAGATTTTAAAATATGTTGTTGATTTATAATGAAGTGAACCTTCATGCAAATTTTGAATAATTATATACAGTAAACGATGAAGTGATATTTTCTTCTAACTATTTTGGAAATTAATACTGTTAGAAAGCAGACAAACATGCATATATGTATAATTCTATAAATGCATGCTAAACGCCATATGGATGCAACATGTAACACAATAAAAACTTTTGTTTACATATTATTACTTACGCTTTACAGATTTTGACCTGCCAATTCTAGACCCTTTCTTCGGTTCATCCAAAAGAACTGGATCTAATCGAGATTGGTCCTTGCTTCCTTTTAATCCCCTGTTGCTGTTGTCAAAACCTAATGGCTGAAAATAGTTTACAACTATTCTTATTAATCATGTTTTTAACTAAAATATACTAACTAATATTTTTATTTAATGTCTGTTAATGACTATTAACTTTGCTAATGACAGATCACAAGACAATTGATTCATGCTATTTTAACAGTCAACGTTTCGAATTTCTTTCTTGATGTCCTTTTCAAGAGTTCGTTTTTATTAAACCAATATACAAAATAGCTTACGATTTATAAAATATCGTGATAAAAATTTGACTTGTAAATGAGAATATTTATTACGACTTTTGTATTGTTGATTTTTATTAAGTTTTATGTAATGCTATTAATTTTATAAATTGTAAGCTATGTTGTGTATTGCTTTAATAAAAACGAGCTCTTGAAGAGGAATTTCGGAAAGAAATTCGAAACGTTGAGTGTTAAAAAAGCATTGATTAGTTGTCTGTGCACTGTCATTATCCTATATAATAAAACATACTAGTTTTGCATAGAGCCATTGGGCATTTTTATCAGGAATTCGGAGAAAAAATATAAATTATAAAACACAAGCTAGGCTACAATGTTGCACAAGATAGAAAACAGCCTATACCATGGAATTGGGTTTTGTAGTAGATTCACGATAGCTGTACCACTTCGGGACCGGCATGATTTGGTTTGATTAAATGGGTAGCCGTAACAAAAAAAGTTTAAAATTTAAAGAGTAATGTCCATTAGAAAATGCTGTGAAAAACAATTTTTGTTGTTTTCTATAATGTTACTAAGCAATATATTCTGAACCTGACAATGTTATTTATTTGCAAATGGGAGAGTTAATAAACAGCGCTGAAATATGCGCATTCACAAACTAGCACGCTAGAGTAGGTATGGTATCGAGCACTTACAAATGTAATCTTGGGTGAATGTATTTACAAATAAAATGTCAATCAAGTCTAACAGTTTCAAGATAAAGCAGTGTGAAAGCGTACAGAAACACTTTCCACTTTATTAAAGCAATTCCCAATATCACTTTCCTTTTTAGTAGAAACCCAAGGGTTTAAAACCAACTTTAGTTGTAAATATATAAGTATGGTAAGTATATATGTAGTACGGTTTAGTATGTAGGTATATAAACACGGTGTAAAACTCATGTCGAGCAGACATGACCGACAGTATGTTTTCAATGCTGAATAATATTTTTTTAAAATGTTAAGCCGGCCAGATATAACCAATGCCTAATTTCTATATATTTATTAATTTTTTAGCATAGTTTACTGAAACAGAAGATTATAAATCTCCATAATAAAGGAATTTTGAAGGCTGAGGGATACATGCCAGACAGATATGACTTGAGTGTTAAAACTATTCTTCTTAGAGAGACAATTTCAGTGCATTCAACACTACTTCAAGATATTCAACCTCCCAAACAAGAAACACCTTTTTCAGTTTCTTTAATTTGAAACATAAGTATAAGTCTAGTCATTTGCTTTGAAATTTCAACCTCTCTCCCTAAGCCAACACTTAAAGCTACTATTCTATTTACTAAAAGGCAGTCAGGAGGTATTAGGAAAAAAAGAAATAATCTAGATACTCCATCAAACTCGTATTTCTAACAACCTACGCAATATTGAATTCTTCACTGCATTGCTGGATTTTCTTAATGGGAGTGAAAATATAGTGGACACTTTGGGCTAACTACAAAAGTGCATATAAACTATTAGACACAAATATAGAGGACACTTTGGGCTAACTATAAAAGTGTGTATAAACTATTAGACACAAATATAGTAGACACCTTGGGCTAACTACAAAAGTGCGTATAAACTATTAGACACAAATATAGAGGACACTTTGGGCTAACTATAAAAGTGTGTATAAACTATTAGACACAAATATAGTAGACACCTTGGGCTAACTACAAAAGTGCGTATAAACTATTAGACACAAATATAGAGGACACTTTGGGCTAACTATAAAAGTGTCTATAAACTATTAGACACAAATATAGTAGTCACCTTGGGCTAACTACAAAAGTGCATATAAACTATTAGACACAAATATAGTGGACAGCTTGGGCTAACTACAAATGAGTGTATAAACTATTAGACACATATATAGTGGACAGCTTGGGCTAACTACAAATGTGCATATAAACTATTAGACACAAATATAGTGGACAGCTTGGGCTAACTACAAATGAGTGTATAAGCTATTAGACACATATATAGTGGACACCTTAGGCTAACTAAAAAAGTGCGTATAAACTATTAGACACAAATATAGTGGACAGCTTGGGCTAACTACAATTGAGTGTATAAACTATTAGACACAAATATAGTGGATACTTTGGGCTAACTACAAATGAGTGTATAAAAACTATTAGACACAAATATACTGGACACTTTGGGCTAACAACAAAAGTGTGTATAAACTATTAGACACAAATATAGTAGACACTTTGGGCTAACTCCAAAGTGTGTATAAACTATTAGACACAAAATTAGATAACTACGTTCACCTCCTTTATGTCAGACTTTAAAAATAAATATCAAAGTTGTAATCTTCAAACATTATAAATTTAAATAGACAATATATGAGACATTCATAAATTTGTTGAGCACTGTGTACTAATTTCTTAACTAAATAAATAAATCAAACCCCCTAACTACAATACAAGAATTTTATTTAACTACAATTAATATATGTACGTTTTGGTTACATGGTAATTATCTACAGAAGTAAAATATATGAGACAGATAACAAACAATATACAGTACATATTGTAAACTATACACCTGTGACCTAAGATATTTGGTTATCTATAACTCCCTTTAATTTTTTTTTCAGATTAACAAAGGGCACAGTGTATCTGGAATAGATCAATATTTTAAGGTTTATGTGAGCTAATTTTTAAGATTACAGATGAAATATTTCCAAGGTAAGTATTAGAAAAAATGTACAATAGATCATCTTTCAAAAAATAAGTAAATTAGTTTAGTGAAAGTTAGAAACATTTTACCATGTTCCCTGAGAAACTAGGACATTATCTAGGGATGAAAGTAATTTTACCACAGATAACAGACTACAAAAATCGCTCTAAAACTTATAAGATTCTAGGTATATATTCTAAGATTTCAAGACTTTTTTAAATTTTTTAAAGTTTGGAAAAGATAGTCGTTTGTGTTCACTGGTGGTAAACAAACATTTTAAATTTAATTCAGTGATTTTGTTTCCTATATAACTTTTAAAAAATTATTTAGTACATGAAATGAAAAATTTTGGGTTGCAGCTATGTACAAAAAAGCAACATAATCATGAATTATTTTGTGCTACTAACAATGTTGTTTATCTATTTTTTTATTTGTTTTGTAATAACTTTAATAACTGATAAAAATCATTGTTGCTGTAAATATAAGAAAATTTGAAAATGAAAACTTGACAAAAACATGGGTAATTTTCCTAAACATGTTTTGCTATCAACATCTGTTATTTTATCCATTTTTCACCAATAACATTCTAATATTATACCTCTTCTTCTGATTCTTCACTGTCTAAAATCACTGAATTAAAATCATGCAGTAAATGTTCTCTTAATGAGTTCCACATTTTCACTAAGACTAATAAAAATATTGTGAGGAAACTGAGGTTTATAATCTAAAGTTGATAAAAATCTAACCATTTCCTGTCAACATTAAAAGAAATAGGTTACTAAGAATTGATATATTTCTTTAAAAAATTACAAATACATTCTCCAAAACCAACTATTATATATTAGTGTTAAATCTAAGTAGAAAGAGAACAGAGATTTAAATATCGCTAAATGAAAAAAAATATGTAATTTAAACAAAAATTGTTTAAAATCAATTCCTACTTAGGGAAACAAAGAAAATTTTATTTTTTAGTTACTTTTTATTAACACGTTCATTGCCAAGCTGGAAATTGGAATTTTGTGTGGTGGCCAATTATTTTTTATTGATTTTTTAGTTATATAGTGCTCAAAATAAGTAAATATAATATTTACAAACTTTTATTAATATGTACTTAGGAATTATGGTCTCTAAAATCCATCACGTGATATAGAGTGACTGGCCATACATAATCCGATTTTTGCCCATATGACCAAAAAACGCGATATTGCGTGATATATAATTTGACCAAAAAGAGTATATGGTTTACAAATATAAGCCATTTAAACATATTAATTGTAATGACTAATTAACTGACATTTATATTCAGGTAAAATTTGAAAATCTCACTCTAGATTGTAATTCACTTATAGATTCAAAATTTACAAAATGGTTTTAAAATATAAAACTATTTAACACCTGGGCATTTTTTACACTCAGTTGTGGTGTTTATCCTCTTTTTTTTATAGCAATTTTTGCAATCTTTTCTAGAAGTTGCATTTACTGTTTCGCCGGTGCTGAGACATCACAAGTTTGGCTTTTTCAATTTCAGTTAGCTTGTGTTGGACTTAATCTCCTCGTGTCTTCTGCGTTGTTTGAGGGTCAGAATCTAATAATAACTCTTCCACCTCTGATTTAAAAAAAAAATGTTTTTTTGGACGATCCAGCTTTTAACTGAGCCTTTTCGAGGGTCCCGATTGGTCACTCATAATTATAAAATCAAAAACAACACTCAAATAATTAAAAACCGTGCTTTAAAACCCTAAATCAATGAATAACTAAACAAAATTATTAGGATGTTACCTTAACTGAACACTACCACTGTGTGCACAGGGTGATAAGAACAAAACAAAATGGCTGGTGGCCATCCCCACTACAAAAAGGTCAATCTCTTCCCTAGTGGCCAATATAAGTATTACAAGTAAGTACAAGTATATAGTAAGTAAGTATAAGTATATAAGTAAGTACAATTTCGCTGTGGCCGCTATAATAATTCACTTAGAATTTCGATAGCAACAGCCACGCGATATCGCGTGATCGGCCATCTGGTAGGATCTGACATCACGCAACATCGCGTGATTGGCAATGAACGTGTTAAATAATTACAATTAATATAAATAAAGTAACATAATCTATGCTTTAAAACATCTGTTATACCATATAACCTAAACCAAAAAATGAGCTGTTTTATGATATTATCACTTATTATAAGCCAAATGGTACCAAATAATTATATTGCATACCTTGCCCTTTTTGTGAAAAACTTTTCTCCCATAATACTAAATTAATTCATTATTATATTTAATTAATGAATTAATATTTGAGAAAAATTGTATCAACATCAATTGTCGTCCACTTGAAGTATAAAAAAATTATTTGAACTTGAGTGGATGAATAAAAAGTATTTTATTATTTATTGAAATTTTGAACAAGATATATATATATATATATATATATATATATATATATATATATATATATGAAGTTAAATATGTTAAATATATGTTAAATATATATATATATATATATATATATATATATATATATATATATATATATATATATATATATATATATATATATAAAAGGAGAGTGTGAACTAATAATAGGGGTAGCATGACAATTGTCTATAAATTATAAAACTATAGTGGTTGTATGGTATTTACCTGTGAGGTTTTACTGGGGAAACCAATGTATTTATATTTACAAAGAAAATTTAAAGCAAGGTTTTGAGAAATATTGCAAATTTATGATGGAAAGTTTGTAACATTATCTACACAAAGGTCTTGCCATATTCATTGTATCACAAAATATAAATTGTTGTACCGACTAATACATTGCTTTGATTCAAGTCTACAACTTAAAGATTCTTCAACTGTTGGATAACTGAACTAAAGCAAAACGAATAAACTCAATTAATTATTTTGGGATATGATCTTGTAAATAGTGTACTGCCAGAGACAATTAAATACAACATTTATTTAAGATTCGACTCAAATTTTATTAAATAAACATTTATTAAAGATTAGACTCAAGTTTTATATATACATGGTTTTAAAATATATGAACGGTGGACTTGAATTTTAACATGTACTTTCGCAAATTCTTAGTATTTATACCATGCATGAATAAAACAAGGTATGCATCTCTAGACAAAATTCATTATACTGGCAAAGTAAAAAAATAATAATAATATGAGTTTATTTACTTGAAGTTCACGAAACATCACTAATAAACAGCAATAGATCAAACATAAGTAAAAAAAATATTTTTTGTTTAAACATATCAGAAAAAAAATTAAATAATGTTAACAAGTATTTTAGTTTAAATTAAAACTACTGACAGACTCACCAAATTTTTGATAGCCAATTGAATAGCTGCCAACCACTGTTCAGCAATATTATGATCGTCACCCTGAATCAACACCTGGAGACCCAGGACTGTGCTTAATACATACACATTCTTTCTACTGGACACTTTGTCCCCTCTGTCTATTAAAGCACCATTCAGGTCAACACACAGTTCTGGTCTTGCTCCACTTGACTTCTGCACAGATGCATTTACAGAGAGAAATGATTAACTTTGAAAGAATTGAATAATTTAAAAAAACTGTCAATAAATTCAAACAATTATCATTTTATACAGAAATTACAAACACTATACTTATTAATAAATAATATTCGAGCTGGCTTGTGAGCGAAAGTTATAATTAAAGAATAAAAATATGGTACAACTCACAAATATACAATTTTTTTATTTCAAACGGGTTTCAACGACTAATTTGTCGTCATCCTCAGTGAAAATACACAAATGAAATTAACTAAAATATATATATATAGGAATTTTTTGGACTTGATAGGAGACTGACAGACTTACCTAAAGGCAATAGTCCAAAACTGCAATCTCTTGGAAATAAGCACATATAAAACACTTAATACACACTTTTATTTGAAATATTTCGATCACTATGATCTTCTTCAGTCAATAAAGAGAAAAACAAAACAAAAGAATCTTTTGTTTTGTTTTTCTCTTCTTTTTCTCCTTCTTTTTCTCTTTTTCTTTTTCTCTTTTTCTTTTTCTCTTTCTTCTTTTTCTTTTTCTTTTTCTCTTTCTTGACTGAAGAAGATCATGTTGATCGAAATATTTCAAATAAAAGTGTTTTAAGTGTTTTATATGTGCTTATTTCCAAGAGATTGCAGTTTTGGACTATTGCCTTTAGGTAAGTCTGTCAGTCTCCTATCAAGTCCAAAAAATTCCTAAATAAGCTTTAAGCTCTACTAGAACTAACCTAAATATATATATATATATATATATATATAGATTTTTTGGACTAGGAGACTGACAGACTTACCTTGGTAAGAGTCCACACTGTAGTCTTGAAATAGAAACACATAAAAGCACTTAAACGAGCACATAAACTTGAGCACATAAACCTTAAATGAGTATGGTTTTTATGTGTTTCTATTTCAAGACTACAGTGTGGACTCTTACCAGGGTAAGTCTGTCAGTCTCCTAGTCCAAAAAATCTATATAATCTTTACCAACCAAAACTATATATATCATATAATTCGTATGATTCAAATAAAAGTGTATTAAGTGTTTTATATGTGTTTTATATGTGCTTATTTCCAAGAGATTGCAGTTTTGGACTATTGCCTTGAGGTAAGTCTGTCAGTCTCCTATCAAGTCCAAAAATTCCTATATATATATATTAAACATAACCTATAAAGTTTTAGCAAAAGTAAAAACAAAAGTGAAAATCAGATCTCGGCTTTAACTATACTTATTCATTAAAGTTTTTTATTTTTAGCATATAAGTACAGTGCGTGAGGTTTAAGGGTGTCCCTCATTCTTCTCTAGCATTTGACTACTATCCTAACTGAAAACATATTACAATACATATATCGTCTCTTTCGTAATTGCGTCTCTTTCTTTGCAGAAGCATAACAACATATTTAAAGATCATGTCTACATCAAGCTATTACAGTATTATCATTTAGTTAATTAGAGCTGTTTGCACTTTAAACACGACAATGTTTTCTGAAGTGTTGGGTTTTGACCCCACACTGCAGCCCAGCCACACAAGTGATCTCAAGGTCAGAGATACTGTCCTCACATACTGTAACTTTCAATTGTTTGTATAAAACTTTGAACTATAGTAAGAAATATTTATTTTCTTGTTAAAGGTAATAAAGCAGCAAAAAAATTGCTCCAGTTTTAAGATAATAATATCATTCAATAAAAACATATACACAATTTTTTAAATTTTTTTATTATTGGGGAAAAACATAATAAAGAATTCATAATAGTCAACGAAATACCAAATTCAAAATTTATTTATTTATTGACAAGATTGTAATTACATAAAAAAATTGTCTATGTTTTGTTCTTTTAAAATTATAGGAGTCTTACGTGACTGAGGTATGGTTTAGCTTAAAACCTTTCCTTTTAAAATTTGTTTCGGCCTAAAATTATTAATAACTACATCTCTACTAAAATCTTACCATAGCTGCAAATGATTTGCTGTCTTTAAAAAAAAGTAGAAAAAGTTCAGTAAGGACAACATGAGCTGCAGCCCAGTTCTTCCTCAGTCTCTTCCCATTCTCTGTGATTTTGGTCCTGTTCAATGGGCCTTCTTTCAGTACACACTAAAAAAAAAAGTATATTATTTGCAATTTTCAACAAGCACACTAAATTTTCAAGCAAGCTGTTTGGCCCTTAGTCTACCCTTTGAGGGGAGTACTTTATGAGCGTAGTAGAGAAAACTATGATGGGAAGTATTAGTCTACCTCACGGATAAGATTCCTTGGATTACGTGACTCATGAGCCTTCCCTATATCTCATATTAGAGTAGTTTTTATCTAACCACTTTAACCTATCTATTTGTTTATTGAGCAGAAGTTTACAAAAATCAAGAGATTTATATAGATTTTTTATCATTTCAATTAATATAAGAGATCAGTAATGAAGCTATAAATAATCTTTCTCATGTTTCAATGCTTGAATTTTCACTGAACATCAAGGTGATTATCAGTCAGGTTTCAAACATTTGAAATATAATGAAGAAAACATACAAGATATTCCTGAAGTTCTACATGTAATTTTAAGACCTATTTAACCACATAGGTTTATTGGGCCATCACGCATAGCAAGCAGAATCCGGAAAAACACAGCGCTAGAGCTAGGAGCACAGAGAATACTGTCTCTGAAAACATTTCTTAGCATTGTTGAACACTTGGCTGAAGTACAAGATGCTTAGATCAGATATGTCTCGTACCCCAGGTAGCACCAATAATAATCTCCAGCTAAATAAATGTTACGGAAATAAAATAGAAAGTGACCAATTTTTCTAACCCCAAAACTATCTAAATTATAAATAACTGTATCTCTATATTTGTATCCACAGGAAGGATTTACACAGCTTTAATCACTTTTAGGGACTAACTAAATAATAAGGAGAGCAAGGCTCTTACCTCTTGAACCATTTGATTAGCATTCAAGTACCAGTACATGAGACCGTGCAACACCCAGTGGAAGCATTCCTGTATACGAGGTCTGTTAAAATAATACCTGGACTGTTTTAATTTCGCAGCTCTAGTTAGTTTCAGGAGAATCCGCTTGGTGTCGCTAGGTTCGTATAAATCAGCTGATTAAAACGCAGCATTTCAGTCGCAGACATCTTCATTAAGTGAGTTACACGCAGTTTAGTAAAGAGTGTTTTTTTCGTTTGTCGGATTGTAAAATGGACAGCCTAAAAAAGCAATGAATTGCTGTGAAATTTTGTGTAAAACTAGGGAAATCTGCAACAGAAACATTTGCCATGCTTAACACGGCCTACGGCGATGTAGACATAAAGCGTACTGCATGTTTCAAGTGGCATGAACGGTTCAAGGGTGGCCGACAGTCGATTGATGACGATGAGCGTCCTGGACGTCCTTCAACGTCAACTGACGACCCACACGTTGACAAAATCAACACCCTGGTGCGCGAAAATCGACGTCTGACCATTAGGGAGCTTTCCGAAGAGTGTGGGATATCAGTTGGATCTTGTTACGAGATTTTGACCGAAAAATTGAAATTGACCGAGTGTTAATAAAACTGCGAAATTTGTGCCACGCCTGATAACCGACGACCAAAAAGCCAATCGGGGCCGGGTTTGTCAGGAACTGCTTGATTGTTCAAATGAAGATGAGAACTTTTTGTCAAGAATTATAACCGGTGATGAATCATGGGTGTATGGTTACGACATTGAAACGAAGGTCCAATCATCCCAATGGGTGAGTCAAATGTCCCCAAGACCCAAAAAAGCTCGCCAAGTTCGGTCGAATGTGAAGGTGATGATGACAGTTTTTTTTATGCTAAGGGTGTTGTTCACTACGAGTACCTCCCTGAAGGCTCTACAGTCAACCAGATTACCTACATTGAAGTAATAAAACGCCTGAGGGACGCCGTCCGACGCAAAAGGCCAGACCTGTCAAGAAGTGATAACTGGATTTTCCATCACGACAACGCTCCAGCTCACTCAGCACTCAGAACTCGTGAGTTTTTGGCCAAACACTCGATCACTGTTCTTTCCCACCCCTCCCCCCCTACTCACCTGACCTTGCTCCTTGTGACTTTTTCTTATTCCAAAACTCAAAAAACCAATTCGTTGCTCCTTCAGGCTGTCCATTTTACAACCCGACAATCGAAAAAAAAAACACTCTTTACTAAACTGCGTGTAACTCATCAACAAATGAAGATATCTGCGACTGAAATAACGCATTTTAATCAGCTGATTTATACGAACCTAGCGACACTAAGCAGATTCTCCTGAAACTAACTAGAGCCGCGAAATTCAAACAGTCCGCGTATTTTTTGAACAGACCTCGTATGTACGTTCTACCACTTTACTCAGATTAGCATTGTCGTATGTTTACTGTGTATTTCTTTTCCTGTGTATTGTACTGTATTCTAGGTTAAATGTGTGCAACTTTGCACAATAAATGCTACACAGAGTATATAGTAACCATTTTGTGTTTACAAAGTCTATGGGTGTTTTCCCATGTATTTACAGATAGTTTTGAAGTTTGTTTGGTATTTTACAATGATTAGGTAATTGAATAATGAAAAAATCCTTTTGTTTGAATTCTATGGTTTTCTCCACGTGTTTACAGATCGTTTTGAGGTTTGTGCGGTATTTTACAATAGGTAATTCACACAAAAAAAGATTAACAGGTAATCTTTAGCAAAGAAATTGTCAGTAAATGTAAGGTAAAGTTGAGTTAACCTGAAAAAATTAATAAATAAAAAAATATTACCAAATATTACTATAACTTAAAAAGTTATAGAAAAATAAAAAAGAGGAAAAGGTTAAAATCTTTCACAAATATGTTGCTTCCAGGGGCCATATCAGGGCAGCCACATGTTGCAAATCAAATGGTTAAACAAATTTTGAAATCAATGAGTTTTATTAAATTAAAATTTAAGCTATAAGACTAAATTTGTTTAAATCTGATGAAAATAAGGCCTTTGAAAAGTGAGACAATTTAAATTTTTCCATATAAACGACTTACCATATGTCCGTCCCAAAGCTGAGGCCAATTTCTAGGTACTGATTGAGGAAGAGCAGAGTTAGGCTCTGACCTATAGAGAAACAAAGTTTGTATTACAAAAATTGTAAACTTTTATACTTATATGAGGTAAATCTAGAAAGTAGGTTCTGTTTGCACTTCTTGTTATTGGTGCATTGTTTTCACAGTTTCACATCTACATACTACTAGCCTCATCTAATTCTGAAACAGTTGATATCATTTTGAGTTGGATACTTATTGTTTTTCTTCACAATACTTGTTTGTAAAAAAAATCATTTTAATTAAATAATACTTAACTAAGTGAATACATAATGGCTTACTTGCTGATGTTTTTTGAAACAATTGTTCCTTTTACGAAGCAAAGCCTAAAGGAATGATTGTTTCGAAACGGGCCAGATAGTAAGTCATTACGTATTCACTTAGTTAAGTATTATTTCATTAAAGTTTAATCCGTGAAATCAAGATGATTACAACAAGAAAAAATAATTACTTTTAAAATGTTGCCATATGTTGAAATTAAATCTGTAATTAAAGTTTTCAATGCAAGAAACTATTAAGCAGTATAAATCGATCAACAGACATGTGAAGCATATGGGGCAAAATTGATAAGGAATTCAATGGTAAGGAGATAAATAGAGCAATTCCATGATCAGCAAGGAAATATCTGTAATTATGGACAAACTGATCAAATTATGTCAATTTTAGTTAATGATGAACTGGTTTATGTTGTTAATGAACAAAATCGATTAAACAATTCACAATATGTGTTTTCTCTGTAGAATTTTGATAAATTTCACTTTACGAATCTGTTTATAAAAAAAATCAGGATTTCCAAAGCTTTGTGCTGGTTGTGTATCAACAACTTTTATTAAGGAACAGAAATAAATACACTTGAGTTTTGGAAATAACAGTTACAACATCCTTTCCAGTAAAGTCATTAGGGACAAGATGACTGTTGTTTAAGACCCATTTGAATCCAAATACGAGTGAAAGAATTGCAATACAAGTAATTGGCAAAGGAAATCTTGTCCCATCAATAAATCACATGTTTTTTTAAAAATATATGGTGTTTTTAGAGGTTTATTGTACTGTGAGACAGAAGCCTGGATGTAAAATGTAAGTTCACAACTGTCACATGTTATCTATGTCTCTTGAGACAGGTGAGTAATTTCTAAAGTTTTAACATTCCTTGCATTGAGAATGCATTAATTAAATGAGAATATTAATTAACATTGCCACTACAGACAAGCACTACAAACAAAAATCAACAGTAGAAAATTCAAAATGGTATAAAGCCCTTCATTAGGACTATTACCACATACACATAAATCTGAGATGGCAATTATGGCAAAACTGCCACATGCTTATCTGAGTAAATTAAAAAAACAAAACAAAGTTAATCCAATAAGAATATTTTGGATATGGAAACTACCATATAAAAATTACACAACTGTAATACTGTATTTATGTTTTCTATAATAATTGTAAGATTATTTATATTAATATCAAGAGTAAACAAATTGAACAGATAAAGTTATTGTATTGCACCACAGTTGCTATCTTATAATGCAAATAGGCCGCTAATGATCAATTATTATTCTACCTAATATGTGTTGTCAATAGAATTATGAAGATATTATTTTTATATACAGTAATCTAATGCTACAATTATATCTAAGGTTTATTTCTCCTTTCTTATGTATTAAAATAGATTCCATTTGATTAAAACTAACCATACAATTAAAACTGAAGCCAATTAATACATGTAACACAACAATTTGATTTAAATTAATGGCTAAAGCAACAAAATTATTTGATTTGGAGCAAGTAAGAGTTAAATACATAAACAAAAGCAATCACATGTTTGTAATTATAAAACTAATAATAATATAAGCACTTAGCTATATACATATTAATTTTGTAAACAAATAAATATAGTAAATTCATAATATATTCCGACCCCTAACTTGACCTGCTAGTTCACACTTATACTCTTCAACATTTATTAATATGTAAACACATCTAACATAAGTATGTTACTTTTGTCTAAATAAGGAAGGCTATTTTGGAAGATGTGTTTCATTATTAATTTAGAGGATCATACTGGAATATAACTTGACACTGAGTATATAGGACATATCTCCCAAAACGAGCATCCTCTTTAAATAAAGTAAGTGCTACATAGACCAGTAGCAGCTACAGTGGTCGCTATTCATCTATTTACAAATTAATATACGTTTTCATATTTATTTGTTAAAATCCTTAGTATTTATTTGAGAAAAATATTTAGGCATTGGGTCAAAATAAGAGACTGGTTGATCCATACCACTCCCTGCACACAGATTGTAAGAGAACTACTGGTCAAAAACAATGTGACAACTGTCCTTTACCCTCCTTACTCTTATGACCTAGCTCCTGGTGACTTTTGCCTCTTCCAAAGACCAAAATCTAATTAGAAGAGCAACGTTAATGAGAACAAGTGTTTGTGAAGACTTCTAAGAGTGTGAATAGAAATAGAAATGAGGTTGGGATTGTTGCAGTTATGCTAAAGGTGACTGCTTTGAAGCTAACATAGGATAATAGGATGTGAGAATAGTTTTCTGATTTTTACAATGACATTCATAGATATACTGGGTAGAGCCTTGAATTTTATCCTTAAGAAACTCATATCACTACTATAATTCATGTTTACACTACCAGAGATATAAGGTAAATGAAAAAAGTAGTCGGTTTTCGAGTCAAGGATATATATTTGAATTTATTGGCAATGTTTCAGAAATTTGTTTATTTCCATCATCTGGCCTAAGTATATAATAAACAAATTAGATCACGTATAAATTTTATCGTAAACGAGCCATAATTAAAAATTGTAATAGCATCACCTATTAAGCTTGGTGTTTATTGGTAGGATTAATTACTAAAAAATATCAATACAATTTGTTGACTCGTGTATAATAAATTGGATTAATATTTAGTAGCAATTAGTTCTACCAATGACTCTCAATGTTGAGTGTCTATAAAATTTTTAGAAGAATTTTATGTAATTTGGTGCCAAACTGAATAGGTAATGTTATTGTAATTTTTAGTGATGGTTAAAATTTATGTATGATCTAATTTTGTTATTACGTACTTAGTCCTTGATGATTGTAATAAACCAACTACCCAACTCTCCAATGAAATAAAATATATATCATAGGTAATTATTCCGTAACTGAATGAAAGCTTTAACTTATTGAGAGTTGGCTATGCCAATGACACGATTGTTTCAAAACACCTCAGCAAGTAAGTTAGAAGTTTTTACTCAGTTATGGACCAATTACTAATGATTTATTTAGTTAATTCAAGATGATTACAGAAAGCAACATTAAAGTATATATATATATATATATATATATATATATATATATATATATATATATATATATATATATATATATTTAATATTGTCCATTGTCCATTATCCATTGAGTGATTCGACAATGGTCAAAGACCGAAAGGTGCCTCATCACTCAAGGTAAAAATATTGCACTTAATGGTGGATAAAATTACTCAAAATTGGTAATTTATTAACTTCATATATATATATATATATATATATATATATATATATATATATATATATTTAGGTTAGTTTTGGTTGGTAAAGATTATTTAGATTTTTTGGACTAGGAGACTGACAGACTTACCTTGGTAAGAGTCCACTCTGTAGTCTTGAAATAGAAACACATAAAAGCTTTTATGTGTTTCTATTTCAAGACTACAGAGTGGACTCTTACCAAGGTAAGTCTGTCAGTCTCCTAGTCCAAAATATCTATCTATCTATATATATATATATATATATATATATATATTCTTGATATTTAACGTTATCCATTGTTTTTCCGTTGCACTGACTTTATGAAGTTAATATATTACTATGTAAGTAATTTTATCCACCATTAAGTGCAATAATTTTACCTTGAGTGATGAGGCACCTTTCGGTCAATAGTAATATATTAACTTCATATATATATATATATATTTGATTCGCAAATCAACCACTTTTACCATTTATCACATCTCTACTATTCAGATAATTTGGAATGTAATTAAATACTAATTCAAGAGCTTTCTAAATATTAGAGATCGAAGAGCATTCTTGTTAGCAAGAAAGAATACAGATGAAAGTTACCCCAAATTAAAGGGAAAAAAAACAGTAAGAAATGACAGCATGTATTTGCTCTAAATTATGAAATTAATTTCTCATTTGGTCTGGTATAAAAATTGATTTGGACATTCAATTACCTGAATTACTTTATAATTTATATTAGATCAATGAATATTCAATACAGCTATTTTTCATTCATGTATATTTTATTTATATTAGTACAGAAAAAACATTTTTTGAAAAGTTAAAAATTGTTTATAAATAATAACCATAGATAATTATACGCATTTAATTTATTATATATAAAAGTTACCAAATAAAGTCATTATTTCAGACATGATTTAATATCTACGTGATTTAAGAACTATAACTCATCATCATAATGGCAATTATAGTAAGAGTATACACCATTAACATCTTTACTCCTATATATAATAGTTCGGTTACACTCACAAACAAAATTACTACAAAATCTAAAAACAAATAACCAGCCAACATGCTTGGTTTCAGAGAAACAAATTATGTAAAATCGAAACCAATGCTTAGGAATTTTATGTCAACAGGTGGGCTGTACCACTTGAAAAAAAACGGAGTTTAGCTAAAATTAAAATTAACTAATAATAGGTTAAAATTAATTATTAATTTTTAAAAATAAAATAGTTTCCATTATAGACATTATTTTAAAAAACAGCAAAAACTAATGCTTTAGATAACACAACTTAACAATAAAAAAATCAATACTTTCGTATTATACGGAAGCCACTAATATAGGTATGTTGTAATGTTGTATAAAATTACAACCAAATCTATCCTGACTGGATACTTCATAAGTAAATAAATTCAAATAAATTAACTTGAACAAACACGCAAATTAACTGCAGAATACACACTAAAGTTAAGTTATGTTAGGTTTATTTATTCACATTTTAGTTGGGACTACGTTTTTGGGCGCTCAGTAGCAACAGCGCACTGCACTACGTCTACACATGAATATACCTATAAATCATCCAGTTAGGATAGATTTGGTTGTAATTTTATACAACATCACTTCCTTTATTAATGACCTCCGTCTAATATCGAAGTATCAAAAAAGCTAGATTTTAATTTTTATTACCTTAAAGTAATGTTAAAGCATGCTCACAATTGCCTATGTACTCCATTCACATTTAATGTAGATATGTTTAAATTTCTTAACGTTGTATATAGTTTGTTGTAAGTAAGTAAAATATTGGAACTTTGGGTGTAATGCATTCTTGCTTGTGCTTACGGTCGAAGTAAGAAAGGCCTAAGACTTTGATAATGGAGAAGATTTCTTGTGATATCCGCTAGTATAATTCAATAGTTTGAACATGTTACAATTATTTCTCTTAGTGAAATGTTGTCATCTAAAGTTATACAGTTTTTATGGTAAAAAAAAACTAATGGATATATTATTTGAATTAAAGTAAAATATGCTAATAACACAAATTAGTACTGGTCTTGGCTAATGGTGTACAAAAATCAGTCTGCTTTTCAGAGTCATTAAACAACTTTCAGCAGATTGATTAAATAAAAATGATCACACACAAGTGAAATATACAAAAGCCACTCTGAATATCTTTTCCAACCGTCCTAGTTCAAGAAGCCAGACCAAAAACACACTGAGACATCACAAAGTTGCACGAAAAGGCACAACATCCAAGATAAAATACCTGCACCTTGCTGCTACAGTGTGTCCTGTCGACAATACTACACGCCACATCTTGTTAAGCTTCGTTTTGCCACTCAATCTTAAAGAAGTCTTCCAAATATTCAGCAACCTACAATTCCAATATCAACTACACATTTTATATCTTACTTCAAGGACATACCTTTAACTTTTTTAGGAAGCGTGAGCACTCGAACATATTTCATTGTTATTAAAAAAGAGTTTTTTTCTTACAAATGTAATTTTTGTCTACATTTAGAAGTAGAAATTTTTCACAGTTTCTGATATTTTGTCACAGCTTTCAGTTTCTGTTATATTTTATAACAAGTACTAAGATTTTATTTTATACAAATGATTATTTTATGTTTTACTTATCCTTTGTTCATAGTTTTTTAATAAAACTACTCGAAAAAATTTTCGAGGCTTTATTCAAGACTTGATTTGAATTAAATACAGTTAGTACATTAGTTTATTCATAAACTCATTTAGAAATATTTTTTTACCAAGTAGAACTGTGACCAAGTATGTTGTATAAAACACATTTTCAATTGAATTGATATGTAAACACTGATTAATAAAAGTATCAGTGCTGAAAGTCAGTTACCATGGTCCAACTAATAATTTGTCTGACATTGAGAAAGAAAAGGGAAATGGTATTGCTTTTAAGAATTGCAACTGTTTACATATTAGGCTTCTTAAGACTTTTCCACATCCTTTTCAAGCCCCACCTTCAATTATTTTCGTTGTCAACTTAAACTATTATACCTTGGACTCACACAACAATAAGAGTGACCAAGACTTGTGAACCATATAATCAAGTAAAAAAAATTCTCACGCTTCAAAACAAACAAAACAATATTTCTAGTAACGAGGAACTTATTAGATGAACGAACAAACGGAGGAGTGATTATGTAGGAAAGTAAGTATACTTAGAGATTGGTCAAAACCAGTAAAAATTTTGGCCTTTATCATATGTATCTTCATTTCTTAAATGCTCCTTCTATATCAAGTTCAATTTTTTAAATATTTTTTTAAAAATGCACTTTCTTCTAATACAATCAGAATAAACTAAATACACACACTAATTTAAATTAAACAAACCCTCTCCGGTACAAAATGAAGTAAACTACTATTTATAAGAAGTAAAAAAGAAACATATTAACGAAGTATCAACATTTTCACAAGTAGATACAATTTTAGTAGTAATTTAATCAATATTACCACTTATGCACAGATCAATGAACTATAAAAAATCTTTTACATAGTTAGATGTGTCCCCCAATAAACTTACAATGAATAAGCAAAACATAGCCATATTATATACTTCTGTGTTGTGATCTAACTAAAGTAAAACAATCACAAACCTATTTAAAAAAATAACACAAATACACACATAATTAATAATATTTAATTTAGAAAAGAAAATACCATAACCTTTTATATAAAACATTTTTTTCACTAAATATGCAAACCTAATCAGAATGCAATCTTCACCTTTCCACTGTAATAAATGAAAGTTATATCTTGAGAATGTTTACATACATAGTAAATAAGAAAATTTCACAAAAAAGTATGATAATTCCTCGATGAAACTTTAAATAAGCACAAAAACCTTGTAGAGAAGTTTACTATTTATAACACAATCAGTGCAGTTAACCTTCTATAGGACAGACAAAACTTAATTGAAATCAAACAAATCGCACATCCACTTTTGCTGCAATGTCTGTGAATATCACATCAATACTAATTATATTATTAACAATATAAGATTAAATATGTATATATATATATATATATATATATATATATATATATATATAAGATTAAATAATATACACAATTACAGGAATAATTTATTGAACAATACATTTAAGGCTTTTCGTTGGTTGACATTACCAACATCCTCAGGAATTACAATACTAAGGCCTATAGCTTACATTATTGTAATTTTCATTCCTGATGATGTTGGTACTGTTTACCAATGAAAAGCTTTGGATATAAATTAATAAATATTCTTGTATTTGAATAACCTATATTGTTTTAAATTATTAAACAAGAAAATGTATTTTATATATATATATATATATATATATATATATATATATATATATATTAAATATGGTGATATGTTTTCTTGTATATATAGTTAATAAATTTAAAATATTTCAAACACAAGAACACTTTCAATGAATATACCTATTCAATATAGGTATATTCATTGAAAGTGTTCTTGTGTTTGAAATATTTTAAATTTATTAAATATATATATATATATATATATATATATATATATATATATATATATGTGTGTGTGTGTGTGTGTATATATATATATATATATATGTATATGTATATATGTGTGTGTGTATATATATATATATATATACGTTCAAAATAAATAAATTATATTATTTGGGCACAGAATTGTGGTTGCTACATTATGAGTATATTAATATAATACAAGTTGGTGTGCTGCTATAACACCAAGAGATCTTATTATTGCAAGGAATTTTAAAATTCTCTAAGGTTTAAAAAACTCTGAATTATATTTGTTGCATTAATATTGAATTAAAATACTGTAACTACTTTTGAAATAATGCGTTCATGAATACAGGGATAAATAATGCAGTCCAAGCTAATACTAAATAAGGCCAATACACTTGCTTGGTACTGCTAGACTAAATAGTTATAATTTTCCATATCAACTGATACTAATTAATAATATTTACTAAAATAATTTAATGCTATTAATATACCTTTTTTAATTTAAAAAAAAATGTCATAATATGGATAATAGCATGTTACCATATCCAATTATTGTATAATCTCAAAAAAAGTAGCAACAATAGAATTTTAAAAAATCCTTTAATGTTACCTGTCAGTGAGCACCATCGACCTAGATTTAGCTGTTCTATTCAAGTTGCGTACTGCTAAGGGCACAGCGACAGATGCTGATTGGTGCGATTGCGTGTCTTTCTGTTCTTCCTCAGAGGTCTAGAATAAAATGTCACAAATATTACTTTGATGATCCCGGTTTTGTAGTCACTAAGAACAATTCTCACTACAATAACAGTAATAACTGACAAAAAAATTAACTGTTTAACCCTTTGATTAGCATTCACGTGCCAGCAATAAATACTACACACACAGAGTACATAGTCACCAATATTTTCTGTCCAAAGTCTATGGGGTTTTCCACATGTTTAGAGATCATTTTAAAGTTTATGCGGTATTTTACAATCAATAGGCAATTAAATAATGAAGAAGTTCTTTTGTATCAAACTCTATGGTTTTCTCACGAGTTTACAGATCGTTTCGAAGTGTGTGTGATATTTTATGACCAATAGCTATTTTACAAAGAAAAAGATTACATATATAACTTTTAACATAAACAAATGAAACCTCTATACTACAAACGACTTTTTTCTTTTATTTAAAACCTTATGTACATGTATTTTTATTGTAAATTACCTCTGAGGATGATTGCTGTGCAATCGAAATTTATATAAGGTTTTAAATAAAAGGAAAAAAAACATCTGTGGTATAGAGGTTTCATTTATGTTAAATATTACGCCACAGTTGTTTTATACAGTTATATATAACTTTTAGCAAATAAATTGTCAGTAAACGTAAGATAAAGTTTGGTTAACATGAAAAAATATTTAGTATAAACAAATATTATTAAATATTCATATAATTTAAAAAATTAGAGAACAATTTTTGAAAAATTAGGAAAAAGAAAAAGTTTGAATATCTTTGAAAAATATGTTACTTCCAGGGGCCAGATCAGGGCAAGCACATGTTGCTAACCAAAGGGTTAATGTCTTTCAAGACATCACCTTCAAGTTTTTTTGTTATAAACAACAAACTTTGAGATCATCAGAGGTCTTAGAATGGAATACCACAAGTATTACTTCAAAAACCCCTGTTTTGTAGTTACTAAAACCTTCTCTTAATAAAATCACAGATAATAAACAAAAAACCAAAACCCACAAACATCAAATTCAATGGTTATAGAACTAACCATCTTTAAGAAGTTTTAGTGAAAAGTTCTTTTTTATTATTTTTTTTTAACTTATCAAATTCAAGCTTTAAGGCTATATAGAAAAAACCTTAAATCATTAAGAACTTTTAGCGAAAACTTCTGTTTTTCTTTGATTAGTTCAAAAGTGTTATTTTTATTATTAAAAATTTTCAATGAAACAAACTGTAAATATATACAATTTTATTTCAACATAAACTTCTACTAGAAACATATACCGTTTTACACAGGTTAATGTGTAAACACTTGCCTATAATAAGACTTAGTTTTTGTCTAGATGAGGAAGACCATTTCTAGAGATGTAATCAACTTGGAACATCACATGACCATTATTAGATGATGAATTAAGTTGATAATGGAACAAATCTCCCAAAAAGCCATCCTCATTTAGAGAAAAGTAAGTGCTACTATACGCATATTAAAATATGTTGTTAAAGTGTATAAGTTTATATATATTGACAATTTCTGATACATATTTCTTAGTAAAAATGTTTCAATAAATTAATTCAAAACACTCACTTGGTAAAACATTGATCTTATTTATATTATAAACATCAACTTAAGTAATAAGAATGTGTGTAAACAGCAGTTTTACATACAGTCACACATTTTTTGTAATAAGTACTTTTTGGTATTATGAAAAAAAATTACAAATTTACTTTAGATAAAGTCCTCATCATATATCAACTGTTCTATATAATATCTGTTTGTCAAGTGAATTAAAAAGTATACATATTGATTTAATAATTCAAGAACAATCCTACAGTGTCAGGAAGTGAATCAGACCGAGTACTGTACACAAACATAAAATCTATGGTATTACATAAAAATCTAATGATGCCTGTATGTAACTCAATCATGTAAAAAGCTATTGAGCTGAAATTTTACATGGTCATTTTTAGTTTCTGGTTAACACATAGGCCTATTTTTATTTAGAAATTCCATCAGGGCACTGTCCCACTGGCCTAGAAAACTCCCTAAATACTCAATTACATATACTCCATAATAACTTGGCTCAACAGCTGATATTAAGCAGTTGATAGTTAACAACTGATAGTAAATGTGTTTGTAATCACCTGTAAAGTCAGTTTTGAACACAGTTAAACAGGTGATAGTAAATTATTGTTGTTATTCATCTTTCAAGGTTAGTTTTACTTTACAAATATCATGTTACAAGCAGAAGCTTTTCCTTCTCTTGCTTTTTCAAGACAATAATCGGTAAGTTTATAAACTATAGTTTGATATATTTATTGAGACTTAATTTCAGTAAATTATATACATCCCAATTACAAATTGAATCAATACAAATACACACCAACCCAGTACGAAGGACAAGTAGCCTACTCTGCTAGTTTACGATAAAAATTAAATAGATTATACTCCCACAAGACCAAGATGGAAACTGTAATTAAATCAATAAAAATGTAGTAAAAAATGTAATATATATATAATTTGTGTTATTGTTTATAGATATACATTATTATTAATATTCAGTTTATTACAATAACTCAATTAATCTTGTGTACCAAGAGGACAAGTCAAGGGGTTCAAACCTTACTGGAATAAAGCACTAACATCGCTTAAGCAAGCTCGTAACACAGCAAGAAGATCCGCTGAAGGATCTGGAAACCTTATCGACTGTACCACTCTCAGACGAAAACAGTCTCAACTATCTAGAGAAATAAAACTTCAGAAAAAGACTGCTTACAAGACCTTCGTGAAAAAACTGGATTTTCGCAAGGATGGTGTCAAGGCACATAAATTCATAACAACACTTGAGAACAAAGGGACACCTCGTCAAACACACCCCCTACTATATGGCACACGGACACTCACCGACAAGAGAGACATGGCAAATGCATTTTGTTCCTACTATGCCAAGGTCAGTCGGATCTCAGCAGACAAAACGGTCAAAAGACACCTGAATAAGCATCCACCGCCGAACTGTCTGAACGAAAAGCAAGATAAGGTTTTTAATAAGCCTTTCACCTTAGCTGAGCTAGAAATGGCTCTTTCAACCCTCAAGTGCAAAAAATCAGCTGGCCCGGATGGAATCTACACAGAGTTCCTGATCAATCTTGGTGAAGAGGCAAAGAAGACGCTCCTTAAAATCATAAATCTTACTTGGACAACACACGTTCCGGATCAATGGAGGAAAAGCGAAATCATACCTCTCTTGAAAAAAGGTAAACCTGCTGAGCAGGTTAGCAGTTACCGTCCGATTGCGCTTACAAGCATAACCAGTAAGCTTGCCGAACGATTAGTACTCCAAAGGCTTAAAGAATTCTTGGATGACATACTATCAGCGACGCTCAAGCTGGCTTCCTACCCAGAATGAACACTGTGGATCAGATTATGAAATTCACGCAGAACGTTAAGGATGGTTTTAATTCCCACCAATCTACTCTTGCAGTTCTGGTAGACTTCCAATGTGCTTATGACAAAGTCTGGAGAAAAATGCTCCTTCATAAACTTATAAACTGTGGACTTTCTGGTAATCTGCTTAGATGGATAAGATCCTTCCTTTCGCAAAGGCACATTAGAGTCCGGTTCAGTGGTTCCACTTCAAGATTCCGAATCCAGAGGGAGGGCCTGCCCCAAGGAGCCGTCCTAAGTTGCATGCTATTCAACGTTATGATAAACGATATTATTGCAGCCATCGGCGCAGTCCCAGGAGTCAATGCCCTTCTTTACGCAGATGACCTCCTCCTGTGGGCCACTGGCAGTGGTCTAATCGGGCTTCAAGAGGTCCTCAACGCCGCACTGCTTAAACTACACCAATGGGCTACCAAAAATTCAATGACAGTCAGTGGTAGCAAAACCGTATTCCAGCTGTTTACCCTTTCCACAAAGAAAACTATCAAACCCAGTCTTGAATATAATGGCACCCAATTGAGAGAAGAGCATCTATCAACCTATCTAGGGGTCCAATTAGATAAAAAACTCACCTGGAAACAACACGTTGAAGACGCAGCGCAAAAAGGTTCCAGGCGCTCTCGCATTCTAAAGAGGCTAACAGCAACAAAGTGGGGGGCAAGCCAGGATGTACTAAGTTTAGTATACAAAACATATGTCAGGCCTGTCATGGAATATGGCAGCGAGGTTGTGGGAACAGCCAGCAATAGTATCTTGTCTAAACTTGACAAAGTCCAGAACGCTGCTTTGCGCACGATCACAGGAGCGGTCAAGACCACGCCCATCGCTGCTATGGAACTTCAAAGCGGTATTGAACCACTCGAATACCGACGAGACAAAAACTGTCTGAAATTCTGGGAAAGGAATAAAAGAGCGCACAGTCGCTACTGGTCAAACTACCGCCCAGCATGTAAAAGGTTAAAAACACAAAAATCGCCACTAGCTCACGCAGAGTCATTAATCAAGAAGTATAATATCTAGCTGGGAGAACCGGCAGAACAGCTGAGAATTCCTCAAATTTATCCGAACTTGCCTAAGCCGAACTTCAACCTCTTGGACCACCACAGGACGAAAACTGATTCTCTTGGCGTGGAACTGAGGAAGTCTTTCTATCAGACAATACACAGCCTATACCCTTATAGACACTGGCTACACGTCTATACCGATGGATCATCCATGCCTCAAACCGGTAACACAGGTGCAGGATTCTACTGCCACCTCTTTGAAGGCGCGATAGCCGTTGGCACTCCTAGCAGTAATTTTGAGGGAGAAGTAGCCGCCGTAAATGCAGCCTGCAATAAATTGTCATCTGTCGCTAACTTCAAAAACATCGTTTTCCTGGTTGATTCACAATCCGCTATAGCAGCCTTGTCCGGGAATTCTCCAACTGATAGCAGCCTGACGTTGGAAACAAGAATGACGCTGAACAAATTTCTGCAAGATGGATGGAACATAAAACTCCAATGGGTCCCAAGTCATGTAGATATAATGGGTAACGAAAGGGCTGACTTCTTGGCCAAAAGAGGAACCACTCTGTGGCAGCCACAACTCAAGATGCCCCTATCAGCCGCAAAAGCGCTAATCGATGCCTCAGTAAAGCAGACAATGATGGCAGCATACCACGAAATCGCCAATGGAAAATCTTGGGAAAGGCTGGCAAAACCAGGACCGATACGACACGAAGATCGATTCGTAGCGGTCCCCTCATTCCGTATCCTCACAGGACATGACCTCTTACCAGCCCACCTGCATCGCTTCGGCACCATGAGCTCTGCAGAATGCCCGCTGTGTAGCTATGTTCATTTTGACGCATGCCACCTGCGCACATGTCCTGCCTTGGAGGAGGAGCGAAAGAAGGGCGCACATCTAAAACCTGAGGAGCGAATCGCCATACTCTACTGGTCAGCGCGTCACCGAATGGCAGAAATGCCAAGAGTGGGCGTTGGCTAGTAAGTAAGTAAGTACAATAACTCAATTAATTACAAATTTTAAAATGACCTAGAACTGTTTAAAATAATATAAAAGCAAAATCCTCCCTCAATACTGAAAGTAATAGTACTGTAGAACATAAAGACCGTTACTACATAAATCATTCATTGTATTGTAAAGAAATAAAAAATAAATATCATGCATTAAAAAAACTATCTTTATTACAATATTGTGATAAAATGATTTTACTCCAAATAGATCAGGTTAAAACTTTGTAATATTACATCTTACAGAAACTTATAATAAAGCAATTTTTCTCAAACTTTCCGAGATGAAATGTTTTTGGTTCACTACTCCATTAAGTAATTCTAATTAGAGTCCAGGCTGGGGTTCAGCAGTTCACAGAGTGTAGGTGAGTTCAGTGTTGCACGTTTTACAGGTAGATCTTCAAAGACTGTATGTTATTTGTACTGGTTTAATTTTTGTATTTTTAGATTTGGTTTGTTTGTAAATTTCATATTGTTTTAATGAGTTAAAATGTGTCCCTTTTTAAAAGTGAAGGATTTCTAGATTGTGGTTAATATCTATGGTCTGTTTATGTTATGTGGTTAGCAAAAGGTGAGTCAGCGGGAGTTTTAATGAATCTGTGTTGGCTAGCTTGTTTGCCCAATGTAACATTTATAATAGTTTAAACAATCTGAATATACCTGATAATTAACGGTTTTGTTGTTTGTGTTATTGTAGTTTGTTGTTAGGTTTAAATGTTCTCTGTTGCTGTTTATCTTGTACCCTGTTCTTTAGACTTTTGAGCAATCTTATTTCAAGGCTTATAAGACGACCCACAAAAGACGGGATACAAGTTTGCATTTAAACAAACAACCAACTACAGCACAAACTAAAACAAAAATATTGTAAGCACCAGGTATATAAATACTTCACTGTACAAATTCTACATTGAGAAAACAAAACCATTTTGAACAGATACTCTCAATTAAAAATAACACATGAATCGTCTTTTGCTAGTCACATAATAAAAACAGGTCACAGGTAAACAACATACACAAAGAAGGACCAGATCTAGAACATAAAAAAAAAACATAAATGAACAAATCCAGTAAAAGCCGCATACACTATATGACCACAGACCACACCTATAATTGGCCCAGATACTGATGATGACTACCTATTAAGGTTGAAAACATTTTATCACAGAAAGATTTTGAAAACTTATTACATTATAGGTTAGTGCAAGTTGGAAAAGATTTGCTGAGCATCACTGACAAAATTATCGAGAGAAATTTTTTTTATCAGCAACAAAAATAATATTTATACCATATTTTGTTATACTCTATGTATATAAAGTAAACAAAAATTATTGGATAAAAATTATCTACTGAAATAATAACCCTTAAACTAAGGTTTTAAAATTAAATTTATTTTTATTAATTAATATTCAAGAGGTAGATCTATAGGAGGTTTCCAAACATTAATTCAGCATTATCAATCAACTAATGTACGAGGTGTGATCAAAAAATACGGTGAATGAATTTTTATAATGTCAACTGCTGACAATACATCCATATGATGTAATTTGCCTAGTAGCGTAAACTGTTGAGACAGGCAAGAAGTTTCAACACTCTAGAGTTTTTCAGTCGACTGCCATAGCCGCTAAAGTGAGATCGTGTTTATGGATTTCGAACAATGCATTAGCATTAAGTTTGGTTTTAAGTTGCAAAAGAATGCCAAAGTAGCTCACGAAATGATATAATCTGTGTATGGTGATAAAACAAGGGGTATGACCGATTTAAAAGTGATAATGAGTAGATTGAAGACGAGCAAGGTTCAGGACGCCATTAACCTCAAAAACAGATGACAATGTGCAAAAAGTAGAAACAATGGTTCGCTCAAACAGGCGAACCGGATTATTCGAGAGCTATTAGAAGATCTTAACATTTTGTATGGTTCCAGAAAAATGAGTGAAAAGCTTTCTTCTCATGACAATGCGCCCTGTCACACCTTGCATCTCATTCAAAAGTTTTTGGCAAAAAAAGTGTTCTTGTCCGTACACATCTGCCATACTCACCTGATTTAGCACCATGTGACTTCTGGCTCTTCCCAAAAATAAAACTGTGCTTGAAGGAAAACGTTATGACACCATTCCTGACATTGAGAGGGCCACGATCGGGCAGCTAAATGTCCTTAAGAAAGAAGCCTTTCAGAAATGTTTTCCGTCAAGGATTCAACGCTGGGATAAGTGCATTGCCAGTCAAGGACAGTATTTTGAAGAAAACTAAATAGAATTTGATATAAGTTTATTACTTTTTTTAAATAAAAAATTATTCACAATTTTTGGTCACACATCGTATTAATTACGTATATTAATCACACTCGTATTACACATGTTTAATGATTACCTTATTATTATTATTAAGAGGCACTGGCTCTGGAAGAGTCCATGAAGATTCATTGCTGTTTTCTTCAAAGAAATATACTCTGCCTTCATTATCACTTGAAGAGAACCACTGCAAACGCAAAACCTAAATTAGTTCACTAAAGCATTGAAAGAGTAAAGCAAGAAGCTGACTTCTACAAATACATTGCAACTAAATAAACTTAAGTAAAGAATAATAACAGTTAAATGTCTGATATTTTTAACTAGCTCTCTCTCAGTCAAAAACACATACAAATATGTTTCAACAACCACAGTCATCTTCAATCCATTCACTATATATATTTAACAAACCTGTCATTTTGGTATCACAACAGAATTGCATGTGCAAATACAAAAAGCAATTGTGAAAAAGAGTGAGGAAAAGAAGTCAATAATTGTAGTTTTAAAAAGAATAGTAATCCATTACAACAATAAAAATGTTCTCCATTAGGTATTAAAATGTGTTCATAACGCACACAAAATTCTTGTAGTTTTATTGAGCTGTTTAATTATATGTTTATTACAGCATTTAAAAGTAATGATTTTAATGTCATACTTGTAGTGTTATAAGTTAAGCCACTAATAATATTATCATTCTATTATTTCAATTCTAATATTTTGAATTAAACTATCAAATTAAAACCTTATTGTAAGCATACACCGTTTTTGTAATAGACATTTATCTAATTCCTTTTTTTACATGAGATTATATTTTCACACAGTAAATAACAATTATGACAACTTCAGTATGCAAAATCATTCTTCAACAGTATTATGGAATATGGTTTAGCTTCTTACCCTAGCAAAACCCCAAATTTAGGGGTTTAACCCCAAAAATTAAATTTATTGGTATTTACACATTATTGGTATTTACAAATTTTAAATATGAACATTGAAAAAGATGAAGAAACTTGAGAACAAACAAAAAGAGAGTGAAGACCTGATAGTTCAAATAACAGGAGAACCTGTCAATCTTTCCAAAAAGAGGCTCAAGCCTAAGGTCTATGGGGGAAACTTATTTTTGCTCCATAATTGCATGATGTACCTGTAAAAGAATTTTTACTAACTTAGTTGCAGATGGTGGCATTATGGATGAGATGGATAGTTATAGCACAGCCTTAGATTTTGATGTTGTAGGAATGTAACAACTATCAGTGTAATACATTTAAATGCATAGATCTATTTTTACATAACTGCTTCTAAAGTTGATTGTCACATTATTTGATTCCATCTTCAACTTGAGCTACTTGTTTTAATAAAACCCTTCAACATATATTAATAAGTCACATTTGCCAATAAATATATTTCCCAGAATGTCATTCTCAATAACTAAAAATCTAAGTGCAATAATCACAATTAATAAATATTAATGCATAATATTTGTTGATTCCATCTTCATGTAAACAACTAATGTTCACTAAAACACTTGTAAATATTTTACAAACTTGCCTATAGTAGCACTTACTTATATTTGTTGAGGTCACGCCAGTTAAACTTGAGTTATGCCAGTTAGGGTCTGAGTTGACAATGGGACACATCTCTCAAAACGGCCGTCCTCACCAAATATAAGTAAGTGCTACTATAGGCAAGTTTGTAAAATATTTACAAGTGTTTTAGTAAATATTAATTATTCAATTAGGGACCAAGCTCTAAAACAGATATTTTTATCAGGTTAGTAATGTTTATTTTAAAAATAAAACGTTCTACAAAATAAAGTCCACACTGAAGATGAGAAACAAACCAAATGTGAAAACAAGCAGAATTTATGTTGCATGAAAGTCAAGAATAGCTCTCCGGAAAAGTTTGTTAAAAGCTTGTTCTGTTATTGCTAATACAAGAAGAACAATGATAGACTATCTCTTGTTCTGAATTCATAAATTAACTATTCCATTAGATCACCGTAAAGATATGAGCTTATGCCATTGGGCAAGTGTTTCTTTTCTTTGGCAAGTTCATGATTCCTCTTGCACAAATTCAACAGCAACCATTTCAAAATTGATGAAAACCGACTGTATTTTTCCAAATTACTTTAAAAAAAACCCTAAATATAATTCTAAAACTCACATGTGCACCACTTACAGTGGCGGCGCCAAAGTAGCTGACGACGACTTTGGACGGGCAGATTCCGACTTCAGTATTGCCGGGAGTTACTTTCAATGACTTTTTTAGTGAATATCTGGAGTTCTAATATTATAAGGTACATGTTTAAAAAAAAAACTTTTTAATACTTATTTAACAACACAGGATTTTCAATAAAATACAGTATATGTTTTGCTCATGCGCCCCGGGAAGCGACATTGGCCATCTACGCAGCTATAAAATATCAGGAAAGTAATCTACAGAAAAGCAACATACACAGATACAACCATGACTAATCACTCCAACGCGAACCGTATTGAATTGAGGCCAAAGCGATCAGGCAAACAAAATGAATAGGCCACAGTTTGTAGCTTGAATTCCGCCCACGCAACGCAGATTCCGAATCGTCCTCGACAGTCTCGACTGTTCCATTGCATTTCACTACATGTGCATCCTAACGTGAGGGCGCAGTACTGAGAGCCGATAATCACGCGAGACCGAAGGCATCAAAAAATTGTAGGCCTAATATCAATATAAAACTCGCCGCTGAACCGGTGAAAATCCTTAAAGAACGAGATTAGGCCCTGCAGAGAATGGAAACACAGATACAAGATTTAATGTTTTTTAAATTACCTTCTTTCTGTACAGACAAACTGTATCTGTTCTTTAATAATGAGAGTTATTCTTGTAATAATATCCTCTGAAGATGATTCTTTACAGTCGAAATGTGCGTAAGGATTTTTTAAAAAATTTGAAGTGACAAGACTTTGTGTTTAAAAAGTTCTATTTACTTCAATTTTTTAAAAAATACACCACAGTTTCTCCAAGTTGTTACGGTTTTTAGAAAAATAACACAGTTGCATTGGAACATCGGTTACAGCGTGGCGGGAGGGAGAGAGGTTATAAACGTGGCTTTGTCACGGCTAGTAATATGCCTTATGGCTTTATAAATGTCTTTTCCATATTTAACAACATAATATTCAATCCATTTCTAGAACATCATGGCTTTAATCGCACATGAACATATTACGTCACCATATTATTGGGATAGTACTCTGTCAGATAATAGCTTGAGATAACGCTCAGTCAGTTGAAAGCTTCGGATAATGCACAGTCAGTTGAGAGCTTGGGACGGTACCCCCCCCCCTACCCAGCAACCCGTACGTTTTAACCTGTCTAAGCACGATAGCACGAGCACCTCTGCTAGTCAGGTTCAGTGGCGCACTCAGAAAATAATTATGGGGGGGGGCTGACCGGGAGACCCTGGGCCAACCAACGGAAAACTTTTTAAAAATTCGTAAGAATAACCGGTATTTTAAGGCATTACTTTAAGTTTATTTTAGTTCTTTGAGTGCAAGTTTTGAGTAGGGACTATAGAAATGAATGATATAACCCATCAAATAAAATAAGATTTTAGGTTTTATTTTGACAAAATCTTGTTATATCAGCTGTCTTACAAAACAAAATTGAGTCTTCTTTTGGCCTTCTTCAGTATGGATAATACACTGTCTGTGTCAACTGGAATTTCCCAATTAAGATTGGCTAAGCCATTTAGCCTACTATCAGACATCGTGTTTCTTAGGTATGTCTTGATTCTCCAAAGAGTGGAAAAGGAGCGCTCTGCTGTGCTGGTGGATACAGGTATAGTGATGAAAATCTTAAGTAGGATATGGATGATTGGAAAGATTGTTTTATCACAAATATTTAGAAAATCAATTGCATTGACATGGTGTGCATTGTGTTGTTGGAGAAAAGCTTGCCAAACTTCCATTTCTGCCATCAACACGTTTAAGTTGTTGTTTTCCAAATCTTCTTCATAAACTTTTTTTTTCTTTTTTTTCTTAAGGGGGGCTACAGCCCTCTTAGCCCCCCCCGTGGGTGCGCACCTGGTCAGGTTAGGTAGATGCGTATTAGTCCAGGATCTAAATAAAGGGGGTTGAGAATGCACTAAAAGCCTAACGCAATTTTATTTCAGATTATTGTTCTGGGCACTTGGGTGATGGTAAAAACGTATGTCGTCGCCCCCTCACGTTGTCGACATACCGGGGGGAGAGTGGGGAACATCGTGGGGGACGCACTGAACTGGAACCCTCGTATCTTTTAAAATATAAAAGATAAACAAACCAAAAAATGTTTGTAAACTCACAAAAATAAGGGCTTCAATAATGGTTCTTACGTAAAAATGGCTAACTATAACACCTACTGAGTAAAAAATTATTTTTCTTAAAACATTCATGTTCACTTTGGTTTTTTCCGTTCCAGGTTTCGTTCCAAAGTTGCCACAATTTAGACCCGAAAATTATCGTGATATTAGTATATATTTGTGTGTATAAATTTGAACAAATGTTTTTTTAATTTCAGAGACCTTAAAACAAACTTTCATCTCAATCTCCGGCTTACGTTTACCGCAATGGAATATTTTCCAATAGAAATTCACGAAAAACCTAAAGTGAAAATAAGTGTTTTAGGAAAAATAATTTTTTACTCAGTAGGTGTTATAGTTAGCCATTTTTACGCAAGAACCATTATTGAAGTCCTTACGTTTGTGAGTTTAAAAACATTTTTTTTATTTATTAATCTTTTATAGGTAGTTTAAAAGATACGAAGGTTCCCCACGATGTTACTTCCTCTCCCCCCGGAATGTCGACAACGTGAGAGGGCAACGCAATACGTTTTTACAATCACCCAAGTGCTCAGAACAATAATCTGAAATAAAGTTGAATTACGCTATCAGTGCATGCTCAACTCCCTTTAGATATCTAGACTAGTATGACAATATGCGAGTCATTTACTTGCTTCTACAATAGTTTAGACAGTTGTTGTATAGTATTTTCAATACAGAAATATGTATTTCCAATTTTTGGACCTGTTAGAGGGTAATTAATAAAAACAGCTAGCTTTTAGATTTCTTGAATTTTGTAGTCCATTACGTTCGGTGATTAGCAAAATACATGGACAAAATAATCAGACACTCCATAAACTTAAACACAGAAACACACATAAAAAACAGAACAAATCTCATAAATAAAATAAAAGACATAAACATACCACACAATTCAACACTACTATCACTCGACATAACAAATATGTACACTAACATACCCATACCCGAAACGCTCAACATCCTAGAAACCCAATTAATACACAACAACATATACCTAAAACCCACGTTACCGAAATCATAAACATCCTCCAAATCATCACCGAACAAAACTATTTCATCCACAACTCAAACTTCTATTCACAACCAGATGGCCTACCCATGGGAAGTCCTATCAGTAGTGTCCTAAGCGAAATCTTTCTCTGGCACAGATACGTCGATGATATCATAACACTATACAGAGGCAACTCCCGTCAATGTGAAAAACTCCTCACCTACACTAATAAAATACACCCAAAACTCCACTTCACTTCAGAAATTGAAACCAACCGATCCCTAAACTTCCTCGACCTAACCATACCAAAAAGCCACACACAAAAACACAGCTTCAACATTTACAGGAAACCCATAACAACAGACACACTTATCCACAAAACCTCAAACCACCCTATCCAACACAAACACGCTGCCTTCAGATCCATGCTCCATAGACTTAAAGAAGTCCCAATGACCACAGAAAACATAAACAAAGAACTAGACACAATTAAATATTTAGCATACACAAATGGATACAACATCACAATAATAGACAAACTATGGTACAAAATACAAAAAAACACTAGAATTAACACTACAGACAAGGAAAACAAATACATCACATTACCATTCATAAACAAAACAACAAACAAAATAGCCCGCAAATTTCAAAAAATAGGTTACAAAATAGCATACAAAACCAATAACAAATTACAATACAAAATACAACACGACACCAACAACAAGGATAAACTACAAGCACCAGGCATATACAAACTAAACTGCGACGAATGTAACAAATTCTACATTGGACAAACAGGTTGCAGCTTTAAACAGAGTCGAAGAACACAAACATAACACCAACTCAACATTTTACAATCACTTAAAAGAAACAGGACACAAATACACAGACATTTATCATAATTTATAAATCCTACACATCAACAAAAAAGGACCACACCTCAACACACTAGAACAATATGAAATTTACAGACACACAAAATACAAACATATTAAACGAACAAACACAATACAAATCACACATACTCTTTGATACTATCGAAAACCTACCTTTAAAACCGTCACCGCTTGACCCAACATCTCCAAGCAGAAGACACTGATGAATCTCGGCACATAGCGGCCGAAAACGTTCTGTCTCAGTAAGTTTTACCAAATTTACTAAATATAAAGTTCGGATAGTGATAAACTATTGTTTAAGTGATTAATAAGTTTTTTAGAGTTATTACTGTAATAAAACTATAGTAAAGTCTTAAAGTTTTGGTAAAAACATTTTTAACTAAAAAAGGTATTACAGATAGGTATCTAGTGGTAATGACTTTTTTTAATGGCCATATTTTTGTGAGTTTGAAAACATTTTTTTGTTATTCTATCTTTTGTTGCCTAAAAGATAGAACGGTCCCAATACAACGCGTCCTCAATGATGTTTCCCCCTCCCCCCTGGTATGTCGACCACGTGAGCGGTCGAAGACATACGTTTTACAATCACCCAAGTGCCCAGAACAATAATCTGAAATAAAATTGCGTTAGGCTTTTAGTACATGCTCAACCCTCTTTAGATCTGGGCTACATCGCCTGTCAGAATTATCGCGAGACCGGTGACCGCCATGGCCGTTGCTGATAAGGCAACCCACAATGGCCACGCCTACCGATTGGGTAGATTACCTAACTGCCATATCATATTTCACGTTGAGTCTACAGCAAATGAGTGTAGAGAAGGTACCTTGTACTGAAGCTCTGTGACCTCTGGTTACTACATTTTGTACGAACACGTTATTATTTTAAAGCGATTAGTCAGTATAGCCAACTGTTGTGGCTGCCCAACCACTCACGAATATATTATAAATATTGTAGAATATGCTTTAACTTTAAGATAGTTATAAAGTTCAGGGATGAGATAAAAATACATTCTAAAAAAAATAATTAAAACTTCGGTAGGCCTGCCCATAAATAGGCCTTAAAAGTTTCGTTAAATATTGGAACATAAACATAACGTCAATCCACAAACATAGGTTACTTCTGTGTGAATAAATTGTTGGAAAATTACCCCAATATTTTATATCATATTACTATAGGAAATATTAAAATATTGTTACTAATTATCTGGTTAGAATAGATTTGGATTTTGACTTAGAAATTACTAATCTACGACGTAAATTCACGATTGCGAGAAATTCTGCCTTCTCGTTTCGTGCCGCGAGCAAAAACCTAACCTCTACTGAAAGTAACTTTTCACCACTTTTCTTGTTATTAAGTTACGTTTTGTCCCTTTTTTATTACGAAATCTAGCCCAACTGGATACTTTACAGCTATATATATTAACTGTGGATGAGTGGCCTACGTTTAATGCGAAACTACCCATGGAATTGCAAACAAATTAGGAGAAACTCCTGTTCTAGAGTAGATAGGAGAGGGTCCTGGAATAGCATACCTAAAGTCGTCCTATCCGTTACCCTGCCAATGGGAATGTGAACAAAACAAAATGTGTTTAATTTATGGTCTTTTTTGCGTGTGTGGAGGATGCTCATGTTATTTTCCATACTTTTGCATGAGTGTTTAGTGTCCATGAGGTGATTTGCGAAGGTGGATTCAATAGTAGTGTGCAGTGCGCTTTTGTGTTCTTTATATCTTTCGGCGAAAGATCTGCCTGTTTGCCCAATATAGAACTTATTACAGTTGTTGCATTTTAGTTTGTATACTCCTGGGTTATTGTATGCGTTGGTATTGTTATTAATGCTGTGTCTGATAGCTGTTTGGCTTTTATTTGTTGTTCTGTAAACTACATTGTATCCTACTTTTTTGAATTGGTGTGCTATTTTATTTGTGATTTTGTTTTATGTATGTGAGGGTGATGAATTTGTTTGTGTTGTTGTTATTGTTCTTGTTGAGTATTTTTCTGTGTAGTTTGTCTATTAAATTATTGTCATATCCGTTTTTGTGAGCTAAATATTTGATTGCGTTTAGTCTGTGTAGTAAATGTTTGAATGCTGCGTGTTTATGTTGTATTGGGTGGTTCGATGTGTTGTGTAACAGTGTGTCTGTCATGGTTGGTATGTGTTGAATTCATGTTTGTTTTGATTTTTTGTTATGGTGATGTCTAAGAAATTCAATGTTTTGTTCTTTTCAAATTCTGCAGTGAACTGGATATTTTTGTGTATTTTGTTATATTTTTGTATATGTGTTTGGAGTTGTTGGCATTGTCTTAATTTTAATAATTACCAATAGGACATAGCCTAGCATAACCTTTAAACGACTATGATAGCTATTTTAGTCAACTGTTGTAGCCTATTTTCTTGTAGAAAATACTTTAAACTCAAACAAATGCAGACAGTAACATGAGACTATTTGTTATAACTATATTTTTAAAATTATCAGGCTGCTTTTAGCAAAGTTTAAAGTTACTAGTGATTGTAAATACAAATCACTAGGTTGGAAATAAACAAATTTCGACGCAGGCTTCTGATAATGGAAGTAAGATGACAGCTGGTGTATGTCGCCATCGATTATCGCTTGGTTTTATCTGTAACAGTTACTATGAAAACAGGACATCCTCGCTGATTCATCAGCGTAGTCGCAGCTACAATGTCTTGGTTTCGCAATGTTTGCGTTAAGGGGCAGTAGCGTGACCAGTACTACCGCAGGCAGAAGTTCCTTCTGGGGAAGGGATTGGAGGCTGATTCATAACCCCAGGCCTAAGTTATACTTTGATTTAAAGTAGATTAGGAATGGGTTTGTGGTAGGTTAGGGATGCGGTGTTGTCAGATCGTAATTTCTCCAATTCCGCGCCGTGAATCGTACAAAACTTAATAAAAACTTTCACTTAAATCAGTAACAACTAATTTACTCCACTAGGTTGCTGTCACCTCGTTTTATCTGCAACACTATCTTCAAATTATAATGTATCGATTTACTTACGAGAGTTTAGAGTTACAAAACTTGCCAATTTAAAATATGTCTAGCATATAAAGATTTTTAAACCCATAAACCCTTCGGGAGTTATACCCCCTAGCTGCACGTCTGTCATTGGTTGATTACGAAATTAGGAATTAGAATATAGACTGCAGTAGCTAAGCTGTTAGTCTTTTAAAGGTTATGTTAAGTTATGTATTGTGTGAATTGTTAAAACTAAAAATATTATCAAATTAAATTTATTCAACGTAGACTAATTCTCTTACAAACAATCTAATAATTGTAAATGAGAATATTTCTATTTTTCGACATTGCCAACAAACGATTTTCTTTACCAAAGAAATACAGCAAACCCCCTCGTATTCGAACTTCGCTTAACCGAAACTCAGATTAACCGAGTACGGAAATTTTCCGTAAATAAGCGAGAAGCGCCAGCCGCAAGGTCCGGACAAATCGGATTATCCCGTGAGCCATAGGCCAACGCGGTAAACATCCTTCTCGGAGGGGGATGGTTGTTGTTTTGTTAGAAATTACAACTACTGAAACATTTATAGTAAAACAGGTTTTTGGGGTTTTACTTAAAAGAATATACCTTAAAATACTTACCCGAAATGGTTCCACCTTCATTATTTCGGATAAGCGGGGTTTTACTGTATATATTCCCTAACGTAAATCAATCACTCTACATTAGCGGCACATAACTAACATGAAGTCTCAAGTACACGCATGCTTAATTAATGAATGGGAACATATAGAGCAAAACCGCTCAACGAGACGCTTAGATTTTGGTTAGCATTTATTAGATTTGCCTCTCACTTCCCAAATATGTGACCACCAGATGTAGGCATACGGAAGACTTTTACCAACATTGTAACCGCAGATTTATTAAAAGCTTTCGGTTTCATGACAACTATCTCCAAGTTATAATTTCTAAATTTTCAAAGAAGAGAAATTATTAAGACATTTGTTTACTAAGCAGACAATTCAAAGCGATTTTAAGAAGCCAAAAAATTAAAAAGAAACTCAATCACCCGTCACGGGGATTACCCCTAAAACCTCCCTCCCAGGTAAACAAACCATTAATACTCAAGCTATTACATCACACGTCTTGAGATTACACATAAAACCTCCCTCCCAGGTAAACAAACCATTAATATTCCAGTTATTATATCACCCGTCTGGGGATTACTCCTGAAACTTCTTTGCCAGGTAAACAAACTATTAATATTCATGTCAATATATCAACCGTCTGGGATTACTCCTTAAACCTCCCTCCCAGGTAAACAAACCATTAATATTGAAGTAAAAACCTCCTTGACATGTAAAAAAACATTGATATTCACTTTAATATACCACCCGTCTGATGATTACTCCTAAAACCTCCCTCCCAGGTAAACAAACCATTAATATTGAAGTAAAAACCTCCTTGACAGGTAAAAAAACATTGATATTCACTTTAATATACCACCCGTCTGATGATTACTCCTAAAACCTCCCTCCCAGGTAAACAAACCATTAATATTGAAGTAAAAACCTCCTTGACAGGTAAAAAAACATTGATATTCACTTTAATATACCACCCGTCTGATGATTACTCCTAAAACCTCCCTCCCAGGTAAATAAACCATTAATATTGAAGTAAAAACCTCCTTGACAGGTAAAAAAACATTGATATTCACTTTAATATACCACCCGTCTGATGATTACTCCTAAAACCTCCCTCCCAGGTAAACAAACCATTAATATTGAAGTAAAAACCTCCTTGACAGGTAAAAAAACATTGATATTCACTTTAATATACCACCCGTCTGATGATTACTCCTAAAACCTCCCTCCCAGGTAAACAAACCATTAATATTGAAGTAAAAACCTCCTTGACAGGTAAAAAAACATTGATATTCACTTTAATATACCACCCGTCTGATGATTACTCCTAAAACCTCCCTCCCAGGTAAACAAACCATTAATATTGAAGTAAAAACCTCCTTGACAGGTAAAAAAACATTGATATTCACTTTAATATACCACCCGTCTGATGATTACTCCTAAAACCTCCCTCCCAGGTAAACAAACCAAATATTGAAGTAAAAACCTCCTTGACAGGTAAAAAAACATTGATATTCACTTTAATATACCACCCGTCTGATGATTACGCCTAAAACCTCCCTCCCAGGTAAACAAACCATTAATATTGAAGTAAAAACCTCCTTGACAGGTAAAAAACCATTGATATTCACTTTAATATACCACCCGTCTGGGGATTACTCCTAAAACCTCCCTCCCAGGTAAACAAACCATTAATATTGAAGTAAAAACCTCCTTGACAGGTAAAAAAACATTGATATTCACTTTAATATACCACCCGTCTGATGATTACTCCTAAAACCTCCCTCCCAGGTAAACAAACCATTAATATTCACGTTAGTATACATAATTTAAGCATTCCAAATATGATCTAGGATATCCTTTTCTAATACAGATTTTTTATTTCACTTTACCAACATTTGATTTTATGTTTCGCCAAGAGTAGGAATTCACGGATTGGTGTTTTTTTTAAATTTCTTTTTATCTGATTGCGATCATTGTTGGAGACTTTATACGTGTTCTTAAATATACGTATGCAAAAACCATAAGAGTTAAGCCAAAACGTTTCTCAATATCTACACATTTAAGGTATGCGTGACGTCACTGTATCATTCCGCGGCCGATGCGCAACTTAATGTAATCAAAATAAAATTCTTGAAACACGTAATGGAATAAGGCAAACAGAACGATTAATATTTATGATTGATGGAAAAAAGGAATAGGATCTATGAGCAATGGTCATGCAATCCTTACCTCATCTTTATTCGGTCCCATAATGATGAAATAATCCTCATCTGAGTCATCTAGAGTGTTGAAGAAAATATCACGTTTCCACGCGACCACGTCACTAGACACACTGCTTTTCCTCACCCTAGCTTCACTCTCAGAGCAGCCCTCGCATCCTACACCACTAGACACACTGCTCTCCCTCACCCTCGCTCCACTCTCAGAGCAGCCCTCGCATCCTACACCACTAGACACACTGCTCCGCCTCACCCTTACTTCACTTCCGGTTTCTCTCACCGCAGAGCATCCCTCACACCTTACATCCGGACTTGCTTCGTCGCAAGACTCTATAACGGCTCCAGTCAGGATGTCGTACACGGATTCCGAGGGAAATTCCTCTTCATTGACGGTGGCAAATGTGACATCCGAACTGGCCACGTCGGATTCCGACCCGTAACGATGGCTATCGAACGTTAAGTACGCGCCATCCGCGGGAGACTCCCATCGGATCGAGCTCTCTGACGACGAGAAGCTTTCGAAGTTTTGAATCAACGAAACAGAACACTCAGATTCGTTCAAACTAATGGAATCCGTAGCCAAATGTCCGCAAGAATCCATATGCATTGTGAACTTATCTCTTATTTCTCTCTTATTTTTTCTAAAAGTCTGTTTCGGCTGCGAACTGAATTCATTATCAAGGGCAGTTCTTTCTCGTGAGGATTCATTAACACTGTTTCCATTAACATGGACAACTTCCGGATTACTCACTAAGGCATCTAATTCCTTAATTAAAACACCGCATTCAAGCCTAAACAGTTCTTTTTCTTCGCTGAGGTGATCGTCAGAAAATAGAACTAACAGCTCCTGCACGGACTCCCCTATTCTATCCAATGGTATCTGGTTGTTACCTGCAGAAGTTAGAGCACTTTTACATTCCGGGGACAAAAAAGCACCGTGACACAAGCACTTGCACAAGTTTTGTTTATTTAACTCAAGTTCATTAGAAAAAGCTAAATCGAAATCCAGTTTGGAGGACACTATTCTCCCAACATTCAGGCAGGCGCCGCCGCTTTGGTCTGCGAAGTCTCCATCGAAAACAACGCCTTTTCTTTTACTTTTAAGCGAGAACCTTTCTCGGGGCAGGAAACTCTCCATGCAAAGAGCAGCGGCACAGTTGAGCGCTTCCTCGCACATCTGTTTGAAAATAGACTTGTTGGTGCTCAGACCTCCTAGCGTTGAAGAGTACAACGGGTTTGCTTTCCACGTCACGTTATCAAGGTTACAAAGGAAAGCATTTTGACACTCAGTACTCATGTTCACTTCACACTCTCCGCGTTTATGCTTTAAATACTCATATTTGTGGACGTCAGGTTTCATTATGTCACTTGTGCTCACGTTATGTTGCACACTTACTCCTTGCAAGTAACGCCCAACACTATCACAATAACCCACAACGTCCGATCTGTTATCAGAAGACAGCGCGCCGTCACACTCCGATTCACTAGATTCGAACCTGTAGCAGCCATAGAAGTCGTACAAATGCCGTAGTTCCGTCAGCCACACGCACAAATCAGCTGATAGCTGAGTGTTGTTCGGGAGGCGTACAGTCCGTGGCAGCCAGAAGTGTCGCGACGGACCGACTAGTGACTCAGCCATTGCGAACGCAACTTTGCGCCTATTTCCTTACGCGTTGCGGTCAACACTCACCCCCACTCCGTAACAATTAGAAATGCTCGGCCGGATAACGTCCAATTAACTCTTTCATCAACACACTTACGCCTTTATATCTACTGGCCAAGGTTATCTGGATCGCTGATAAGCCACGATGTTCTCTCGACTCGGACTCTCTCACTCTCTGTTAGTGGCTGAGATAGAGTGCTGGGCCCAACCCTTCTTCAAACACCATTTCTTAATTAAATGGAGCAAACATGACGTCACCCAGTGGACAATGATTGCCTTCTATTTGACACGAAGCTGCTACAATAAAACATTTCTTGTGCGATAAGTTTTAGAGCGCAGCATACGTGAAACTGCGATATTTTACACGCAAATATCTTACATTGAGTCGCAAAACTATAAAAAATTATATTTGAAAGAAAAAAAATATTTCAAAATTAGATGCCAGAACCAAACAGCTTACATGCACTAGTAATTTTAATAATATCCATTTAAAAAGTCGAAACATTTTTACACTTTTAAACTTTTATTTCTAATAATTGGTTTAAAATCACTCATATTTATAAAACAGATACACACGCACGTTCTTCACATAATATCGTCCAAAACCATATAAAGAAACGGAAAGAGCTTTTCAGCAAACGAAACCTTGGTTACACAACTTAAAACAAGACAAACACGATCCCACCACGATCACTGACTAAGTGTTTCAACGCATTAAATTATCAAACTCGGCCGTACTATCGACCATTACGTAGTTGGGGATAATCTTAGCAAACGGCCTGTTGTACATGGAGTGATACCGGCCGGGAATGGTGCTGTATATATTTAAAACCTTGAATACTAATTTAATCAATTAGAGAATACTAATTACTACGCTACAAGAATATACAACGACATGATGCCCGCGGCCGTATATGGGGAGAAATGCCGACACCAACTGGCCAATAATAGGCGCTCCAATGACAATACTGCGTATATAAAATATTCCTTGTAAACGTTAAAATTACCGGAGAAGCTAATAGGCCGTATTAATAGGCTATCTGTGGGGACACAGCAGACAAACAAAGCAACTAGACCAGAGCGACGCGGGACGTGGGCTTCAGGTGTGGGCATGGCTGAGTAACGTAAGAAACTACAGCGACCCTAAACTAGAAGAACTCACGGTATTTAAGCTTACTACTTAACGCAAAGAGTTTGAACAACGAACTTAAAGCTATAAATTTGCCAAAGAACTATGTCCAAAGGGGCGTAGGTGACGAGGGAAGCACCTATCCCCCTCCAGAGCTTCTATCTAGATATCTCCTGCCACTTCATAACGTAGCCATCTTACTCTTCTTCCATCCCACCCCCCAAACACTCCATATTTACTTTCCTCCAACAAAATGCTTTTCAATTCGTAAAGCTATTTTCAATGTTAGGTTTAGAAAAGCAACCAATTAAATTTTAACTCGTCTGTGTTGAAGCAAATCAGCACGCAAACTGTTTCCCCCAAAGAACTAAGGCTCTTTCTTTGGTTCCTGTGGTGAACCCAGCCTAGGCTAAGAGGTGCCGGTTACAGGTTCCAAAACTTCCGCACATTAGGTGTAGGTAAAATTGTATAAGCTGGCAAATTGGCTCTTAGGTAGAAATTGTAGATCCGTCGTCTATACAACATCAGGTACTGTCGTCATCCCTCATTGCGACCTACCCGTCCCCACCCTTAGACAGTCCTATTGGTAAGCTTCCGTGAACGCCATATTTTCATTTGTTATTTTTACTACACTAAAAAGTATTAATAAGTAATAAAATAATTAAGAGTCAGAGGAAGCGCAAAGGTCTCCCCAAGGGCAGCTTATAAAACGTTACCTATACATTTTGGATTACGGAGACAGCACAGAGAAACATTTCCTGCCAGGATGTTTAGGTTATGCTAAAAATTTAGGTTTTCTAGTATCGTTTGCTAACTAGACTTTAGCAGCAGGAAGGTTATATCAATGTTGTTTTTCAAGCATCAAAATAAAATTAATTTATGTAAGCGTTTAATCTATAATTAGTTTCTGTTATCGCATCGAGATAGGCGTTTGGATTTATTTATCTAATACTGAATTCTGAAGGCTGTTAAAATATCGATTAGCTTATAATATCTATAGTTAACTTTATGGATTTAGTTAACTTGGAAAAATATAAGGCCATATACGCACGCACGCACACACACACACACACACATACACCATTATTATTTGATTAAAAGAGTTACTTTTAATAAACCTGTTTCCAATGTAAGAAATAGCATTTTAGAAACTAACACACACACACACACATTCCTCTTCATACACATACATACACACACACACACACACACACACACACACACACTCACACACACACACACACACACACACACACACACACACACACACACACACACACACACACACACACACACACACACACACACACCCAACACACACACACACACACACACACACACACACACACACACCATTATTATTTGATTAAAAGAGTTACTTTTAATAAACCTGTTTCCAATGTAAGAAATAGCATTTTAGAAACTAACACACACACACATCCCTCTTCATACACATACATACACACACACACACACACACACACACACACACACACACACACCCACACACACACACACTCGACACACACACACACACACACACACACACACACACACACACACACACACACACACACACACCCAACACACACACACACACACACCCAACACACACACACACACACACCCAACACACACACACACTCGACACATACACACACACACACACTCGACACATACACACACACACACACACACACACACACACACACACACACACACACACACACACACACACACACCATTATTATTTGATTAAAAGAGTTACTTTTAATAAACCTGTTTCCAATGTAAGAAATAGCATTTTAGAAACTAACACACACACACATCCCTCGACATACACATACATATACACACACACACACACACACACACACACACACACACACACACATCCCTCGACATACACATACATATACACACACACACACACACACACACACACACACACTCACACACACACACACACACACCCACCACACACACACACACTCGACACACACACACACACCGTATCTTAACCTTAGCCCCCTACATTTCCCGACCTAGACAATACGGTTGTAAACGTGTCGGACAATCTGAGAGACATGTAAAATGGTCGAATCAAAGGCGATCTCTTGATTAAATTTAACACCATTTGATTATATTTATTTGAGTTGAACCAACATGTGATATATTCCGGTAAAAAACGATTGTTTAATGAATAGCTTCCGCTAACGTTAAAAACAGTTTTCCATTTGCAATGCTCACCATGTAGGCCTTTGCCCCCCCCCCCCCGCTAATGAGGGCGCGTGCATATTATTTACTTTATGTTTTATCTACAAACTTTATAAACAACATTTCACTGACTATTTTGATACAAATAAAAACGTGGCTAAAAGAAACGTAGGCTATATGAAATTACTTGCTTCTGGTACAGATGGACGAGGCCTCTGTATGCCCCCAACGACCACCGCCTTACGTGGCTCCTACCAGGCAACTTGCGCACCAAATCCCTGATCGCAGTCTCCGTGGCATCCATTCTGCACCGAACTCCACACACACTGCTTGCAAATCACAATTTGCTTATCATATCTGACTTCGCGCTAAAGATAACTTGCCGCGATATGCAAACATTGTTTAAGAAGTAGATAGCTCAAGTGGCTACCGGCCCGCCTACCTCACATTCTTCTCTTTATAAAAGTCATTTCTTATATTAAAGTGTTTAAACCACTATAGAATTCTCCGCATGACGCGTCTAAACTTTAATAATCACGATAAGTAGCGAGTAACATTTCTATTTCGCTTTGGCTACCAAAGTGTGAACTTTAATTAAAATTAACAACCATATTTTACCTGAAATATTCTAAAAACCTCTAGCCATAAATATTTTTATTTTTAACTGGTTTTTGTTAAGTAATGGCCCTTGAGACTGTTTTTATGCCTTTGAGGATGGTTACTTGGTAACCGAAATGTACATCCGGTAAAAATAAAAATATTTTGTTTGTTATACCTCTGAGGATGGTTACTTGGTAACCGAAATCTATATCAGGTAAAAATAAAAATATTTTGTTTGTTATACCTCTGAGGATGGTTACTTGGTAACCGAAATCTACACCAGGTAAAAATAAAAATATTTTGTTTGTTATACCTCTGAGGATGGTTACTTGGTAACCGAAATCTACATCAGGTAAAAATAAAAATATTTTGTTTGTTATACCTCTGAGGATGGTTACTTGGTAACCGAAATGTACATCCGGTAAAAATAAAAATATTTTGTTTGTTATACCTCTGAGGATGGTTACTTGGTAACCGAAATCTACATCAGGTAAAAATAAAAATATTTTGTTTGTTATACCTCTGAGGATGGTTACTTGGTAACCGAAATCTACATCAGGTAAAAATAAAAATATTTTGTTTGTTATACCTCTGAGGATGGTTACTTGGTAACCGAAATCTACATCAGGTAAAAATAAAAATATTTTGTTTGTTATACCTCTGAGGATGGTTACTTGGTAACCGAAATCTACATCAGGTAAAAATAAAAATATTTTGTTTGTTATGCCTCTGAGGATGGTTACTTGGTAACCGAAATGTACATCCGGTAAAAATAAAAATATTTTGTTTGTTATACCTCTGAGGATGGTTACTTGGTAACCGAAATCTACATCAGGTAAAAATAAAAATATTTTGTTTGTTATACCTCTGAGGATGGTTAGGCCTACTTGGTAACCGAAATCTACATCAGGTAAAAATAAAAATATTTTGTTTGTTATGTCTCTGAGGATGGTTACTTGGTAACCGAAATCTACATCAGGTAAAAATAAAAATATTTTGTTTGTTATACCTCTGAGGATGGTTACTTGGTAACCGAAATCTACATCAGGTAAAAATAAAAATATTTTGTTTGTTATACCTCTGAGGATGGTTACTTGGTAACCGAAATCTACATCAGGTAAAAATAAAAATATTTTGTTTGCTATGCCTCTGAGGATGGTTACTTGGTAACCGAAATGTACATCCGGTAAAAATAAAAATATTTTGTTTGTTATGCCTCTGAGGATGGTTACTTGGTAACCGAAATCTACATCAGGTAAAAATAAAAATATTTCGTTTGTTATGTCTCTGAGGATGGTTACTTGGTAACCGAAATCTACATCAGGTAAAAATTAAAATATTTTGTTTGTTATGTCTCTGAGGATGGTTACTTGGTAACCGAAATGTACATCAAATTAGAATAAATATAATTGTGGTTACAGGATTTTAATTATAGTTTATTATTATTTAACCACAGTTTATTCCAAATAATTAGTGATATTTTACTTTGGTACATATTCGTTCAGCCATCTGATGCATTCTAAGGACCCATATTTTGATAGTCGTTTCTCTACTCTAAGAAATGTCGCATAAACATTTACAGAAGTTTAAAATTAATTTCCGGTATCGAATATTTATTTAAACCCGCTACACACGTCCCGACAAAACCACCCAACTGTCGTGTCCAACATTGGTCAGTGTGTAGGCTTGTCGGCCGACAGAAAAGGTTGTACCTGACAGTTGGGCCAACCGATCTGGTTGGGTCAACGTGATATCCCGACAGCCCCTGACAGCCGACTCCCCCACCCTAGAAACCTGTCGGGTTGGCACGTGTGTAGCGTTGTCGGCCAACCGACACGACGAATCAGTTAACTTTAGGTAGCCATTCAGTGTTGATTGTGTCTGAAGTACCAAAAATGTCTCAAGTTCCTGCGGATGAGAAAACTATGATCGAAGCGTTACTGGAGAACTTAAGAACTTACCGCTGTTTGGACAGGATAGTCTTATATAATGCCATGAAGGAACGTTTTTACTTACCTTTATATATTCTTTCAGAGTGCTATAGATCGCTTCACAAGTTTCTGGTATAATTGATGATAACAATTGCGGAGATATGGCAGCACTAAACTTTAAATCTTCCAACGACCTCCCAGTTGCTAAATATCGGAGTGTCACAACAAGCCGTTCTTCAGCACTTATGCTTTCCCTCATGACTGTATTTGTTCTTTCAATGAAAGGTTTCACTTTAGCTAGCAACTGTAGGACACAATCCTCATCCATTCTCAAATAATTTCAGAAATCATTTTCTTCAAGTTCCCGAAGTAGGTTCATGTGGGAAAATTTTTTTCCGCTCCATTAACCACTTCATCGCCCATATACTTCTTTTTTCTCCTTATTTTCATCAGCAATAACCATAACGGCTAAAGCTAAATCAATTTTTTGCTTTCTTTGATAAATTTGGTGCCACTGGAAAACAAATCCAGAGCACTTGGAGATCACAACTTCACTTCACGAGAACAAGTTGGCTACTAACGGTAGTCATGGTCGGAACGTTTGTAGAGCTCAACCCAACAGAGATGGTCGGGGAGTTCAGTCGTGTCGGGTGGTACGGTCGGGACGTGTGTGGCGGGTATTAGACAGCACGACGGTAGAAATAATGCCAGAAAGCAATAAATATAAACTCTGGAGGCAATCTGAAGACCTAAAGCCTAATGTATTGCTTCACTATATATCCAGTTTAGTGCAGACCACGTAACCGTGCACCTAGCCTTGAGATATCGCAGTAGGTGAAAAGGGAGGTAAAGGGTAGACGAGACGAGAGGTAGAATACTTTCCTACATACATCAGGACTGTCAAAACACTGTAAGAATAAAATTTAGATAAATTCGATGATAAATTAGCTTTGATATGATATAACAAACAATCTTGAAATATGTATAGACATATCGGATACAGAAGCTGTTGACGTGTAAAAAATTCTGAATATGTTACATGTTTTCGGAAGTGGTTGTACAGGAGAAGTCTCGTCCAATCTCTCAGGGCCAAATGAACGGTTACGTGGTCCGCACTATATGTGGCACTAACCTCTCGGGTATCCGCCGCCTCGGAACTGGGTAGAGCGGACAAAATCGTCGGATCTCGTCACGTGACCTAACCATGAAAGTGTTTGAGCTCTTCTGATGCCCTTATGTAACCAGGAATACTAGGAACCCCTTTTGTACACAGTCACTTTGAAAATCGAAATACGCATATAAAACTGGTGTGAAGGTTATGGCTGAGAGACATTAACTATATAATAAACACATTAAAAGTACACGTCTTGTGCAATAGAGGCTTACTACCCCTAAAACCTTGCCTCCACAAAGGCTGCAAGTAATGTCGGTTTCCTTTTTCCCACACGATTTGATAGACTTAAAATTCGCTCAAGTAAAACCTAAAGTATTGCAATTAACAACTCAACTAGACTATTAGTCCGTTCAGTAGCTTGCCGTAAGTTGTTTTTTCTGTTGAGATGATGGGGATTCTCCGAAACGCGTTGAGACATTTGGTCCCGTGAGAGGAAGCACCTCTCAGTGGGTGTGCATGACACAAGCAGAAGCTCTTCACTTGATTGTTCATGCACAGAGGCAGTCCCGTCCAACCTGCGTGTAATCGCGGGCGCCAAGCGACATAAGAACATCTCTAAAATAACAAAAATAAATGAAATTTCAATAGTTTCAGTTGGAACAGTTTCAGGCGGTCCATCAACCAAGAGTACTTCAGGCAGTTTTATACAAATTAACCAAGCAATTTCGCCTTTTGCAATCAATGTTTTAGAGGAAATACTCAGACAAGAGAAAAACCTAGCTCTGACTTTCAACATACGATGAAAACACACATCCGCATTTACAACCTCGTAGCGATGCTGTAAAGCCAATACTTTAGCTTTAGGTAATAGCGCCCTAGGCCTAGAAGAAGAACCCGTGTTGCGTTTGGTGTTCGATAATTTCCAAGTAATTTAAAATTTTGAGCACGAATTAAAAAAATTAATTTTCAACATATTACAAAAAAATACCACGATCGAAATACTTTTTTAATGAAATATCTACTACAGTATAAACTCGTTATAACAGGCCCTGTTAAACCGGGTCGCATATAACTTTATAGCACTCCGTCCACCAGCCACGTAAACAGGCGTAACGCATAAACGGCTGCTGAATTGCATTACACTATATATACGCCTAATCTTCATATAATTTTACGTAACTAGGAATGTGTTGACCTAATCTATGTAAGTAAACAGTTTTTATTCTGTTCATCTCTTTTTATTAAGGTTTTACAATTGCATTTTAACCACTTTAAGATCACAGATTGCTTTACAAGGGACTTTCATTAAAACGGACGACCCTCAGCCCCAAAATCCGTTATAACACAGTTCTTCGGAATTTACAAATAACAATAAAATATAAATATCGGACATGCATGTTTTAAATTACAGATAAATAATTTTGATTTCAAATTAAACAGTAAAATTCATTGCGTAAACATAAGACACTGATTACAGAACCGTTAAAAATATAAACAAGATAAAGTATCGACAGATATCTCAAGCTCCAAAGTCAACTAGGCCTTTATGTTCTGGCATTAAATGTCACATTCACTCACAGCTTACGTCACTAATTAACAATAATTCCGAGAAACATATCATCATCGCAGATATTGACAGCGGATGTGGATTACATGCTCGCAGAAACAAGTGGTCTTCATTTTCTATATTTGACCTTCATGTTATCTGGCAATGTAAAGTCGCTGGCTATCAGTAGGATCTACAACAGGGATGTCCAACTGGCGGCCCGCCATGCAATTTTACGCGGCCCCGAAATCTTATTGGAAAAGAAATATCAGAAAATCACCTGAAATGCCTTTATTTTGACAGAGATCTGATAATTTAATGGAAAAACTTATACCAAACACGACAGTTATAATTAAAATATTTTTTCATATTTTGAGGTATAGCAGACGGTCAGAACTTTAATTTCTCAGTGAAGGACAAGTAAGATACTGTGGCAGTCGCCTTTAGCAAGACTGCCAAAACGTATCTCGTTTCTTAAAATGTTCGTGAACTTTAATTTGAACAACCCCTGGAATCATTCTTCAGATATACTCACTTGGAGTCCACGTACGTATATATTTTCTATCACTAGTGCATTCAGCATATTCAAGAGGTCTACTACTGGGATTAACTGAAGATGGTTTGGACTGAATAACGAATATGGACCCAACACACACACACACACACACACACACACACATACACACACACACACACACACACACCACATGCACGTACACGCGCGCGCGCGCGCGCACAAACACACCCACACACTACAATCACGTATACGCACACGCACACACACACACACACATACACACATACACACACACACACACACACCACATGCACGTACACGCGCGCGCGCGCGCGCACAAACACACCCACACACTACAATCACGTATACGCACACGCACACACACACACACACACACCACATTCACGTATACGCACACGCACGCACACACACACACCACATGCACGTACACGCGCCCACACACAAACACACACACCACAGCACGTACACGCACGCACGCACACACACACACACACACACACACACACACACTATTCATCATACTACCTCAACATATATTCTTAGTGATGCTATATCCCCTCTTAATTTCCACTAGAGAGAAGGTCTGTGTAACAGATGAGAACGTGTATGTAACGAGGATATTCTCTACACTCAGTAGCACAATTTCCCCTTTCTTATTCTATACCATCTACAATGCATAACTCTACTTCCTACACCCGAGAATATTAAGGGTACGCCTTCTTATTCCCGGTAGAGAACAGACGAGGAAGGATCCAAGTGACGAATGCTTGCTCTACCCTCAGTACCATTTTATTTCGTATCTTACTTTATACCATCCGTACAACTAAGGATTTTACGGACCACCTCAAAATGACCACTAACGTTGTCACCTGCATAGGCGATAATGGTCAACGTGTCTGATGACTGTAAAATACCAAACGCGTCAGACCATAGGTTAATCTATAAAGACGTCACCTATTTCCCCAGATTAGCGCCAATTATACCTGTGCCAGAAGCGGACCTAGTTCTAGTGACTAATCTTGTGATATTATTTTTACTACCTTTGAAAATTAACTCGCCTTGTTACGGTCATTAAAACGCTCAGTTTTATTCTTAAAGAAATTATCTTGCTTCAATGTTCACACATCCTTCACAAAGGGAAAATTAACTCGCCTTGTTACGGTCATTAAAACGCTCAGTTTTATTCTTAAAGAAATTATCTTGCTTCAATGTTCACACAACCTTCACAAAGGGAAAATTAACTCGCCTTGTTACGGTCATTAAAACGCTCAGTTTTATTCTTAAAGAAATTATCTTGCTTCAATGTTCACACATCCTTCACAAGGGAAAATTAACTCGCCTTGTTACGGTCATTAAAACGCTCAGTTTTATTCTTAAAGAAATTATCTTACTTCAATGTTCACACATCCTTCACAAAGGGAAAATTAACTCGCCTTGTTACGGTCATTAAAACGCTCAGTTTTATTCTTAAAGAAATTATCTTGCTTCAATGTTCACACATCCTTCACAAAGGGAAAATTAACTCGCCTTGTTACGGTCATTAAAACTCTCAGTTTTATTCTTAAAGAAATTATCTTACTTCAATGTTCACACATCCTTCACAAAGGGAAAATTAACTCGCCTTGTTACGGTCATTAAAACGCTCAGTTTTATTCTTAAAGAAATTATCTTGCTTCAATGTTCACACATCCTTCACAAAGGGAAAATTAACTCGCCTTGTTACGGTCATTAAAACTCTCAGTTTTATTCTTAAAGAAATTATCTTACTTCAATGTTCACACATCCTTCACAAAGGGAAAATTAACTCGCCTTGTTACGGTCATTAAAACGCTCAGTTTTATTCTTAAAGAAATTATCTTGCTTCAATGTTCACACATCCTTCACAAGGGAAAATTAACTCGCCTTGTTACGGTCATTAAAACGCTCAGTTTTATTCTTAAAGAAATTATCTTACTTCAATGTTCACACATCCTTCACAAAGGGAAAATTAACTCGCCTTGTTACGGTCATTAAAACGCTCAGTTTTATTCTTAAAGAAATTATCTTGCTTCAATGTTCACACATCCTTCACAAGGGAAAATTAACTCGCCTTGTTACGGTCATTAAAACGCTCAGTTTTATTCTTAAAGAAATTATCTTGCTTCAATGTTCACACATCCTTCACAAGGGAAAATTAACTCGCCTTGTTACGGTCATTAAAACGCTCAGTTTTATTCTTAAAGAAATTATCTTACTTCAATGTTCACACATCCTTCACAAAGGGAAAATTAACTCGCCTTGTTACGGTCATTAAAACGCTCAGTTTTATTCTTAAAGAAATTATCTTGCTTCAATGTTCACACATCCTTCACAAAGGGAAAATTAACTCGCCTTGTTACGGTCATTAAAACGCTCAGTTTTATTCTTAAAGAAATTATCTTGCTTCAATGTTCACACATCCTTCACAAGGGAAAATTAACTCGCCTTGTTACGGTCATTAAAACGCTCAGTTTTATTCTTAAAGAAATTATCTTACTTCAATGTTCACACATCCTTCACAAAGGGAAAATTAACTCGCCTTGTTACGGTCATTAAAACGCTCAGTTTTATTCTTAAAGAAATTATCTTGCTTCAATGTTCACACATCCTTCACAAAGGGAAAATTAACTCGCCTTGTTACGGTCATTAAAACTCTCAGTTTTATTCTTAAAGAAATTATCTTACTTCAATGTTCACACATCCTTCACAAAGGGAAAATTAACTCGCCTTGTTACGGTCATTAAAACGCTCAGTTTTATTCTTAAAGAAATTATCTTGCTTCAATGTTCACACATCCTTCACAAAGGGAAAATTAACTCGCCTTGTTACGGTCATTAAAACTCTCAGTTTTATTCTTAAAGAAATTATCTTACTTCAATGTTCACACATCCTTCACAAAGGGAAAATTAACTCGCCTTGTTACGGTCATTAAAACGCTCAGTTTTATTCTTAAAGAAATTATCTTGCTTCAATGTTCACACATCCTTCACAAGGGAAAATTAACTCGCCTTGTTACGGTCATTAAAACGCTCAGTTTTATTCTTAAAGAAATTATCTTACTTCAATGTTCACACATCCTTCACAAAGGGAAAATTAACTCGCCTTGTTACGGTCATTAAAACGCTCAGTTTTATTCTTAAAGAAATTATCTTGCTTCAATGTTCACACATCCTTCACAAGGGAAAATTAACTCGCCTTGTTACGGTCATTAAAACGCTCAGTTTTATTCTTAAAGAAATTATCTTGCTTCAATGTTCACACATCCTTCACAAGGGAAAATTAACTCGCCTTGTTACGGTCATTAAAACGCTCAGTTTTATTCTTAAAGAAATTATCTTACTTCAATGTTCACACATCCTTCACAAAGGGAAAATTAACTCGCCTTGTTACGGTCATTAAAACGCTCAGTTTTATTCTTAAAGAAATTATCTTGCTTCAATGTTCACACATCCTTCACAAAGGGAAAATTAACTCGCCTTGTTACGGTCATTAAAACGCTCAGTTTTATTCTTAAAGAAATTATCTTGCTTCAATGTTCACACAACCTTCACAAAGGGAAAATTAACTCGCCTTGTTACGGTCATTAAAACGCTCAGTTTTATTCTTAAAGAAATTATCTTGCTTCAATGTCCACACATCCTTCACAAAGGGAAAATTAACTCGCCTTGTTACGGTCATTAAAACGCTCAGTTTTATTCTTAAAGAAATTATCTTGCTTCAATGTTCACACATCCTTCACAAAGGGAAAATTAACTCGCCTTGTTACGGTCATTAAAACGCTCAGTTTTATTCTTAAAGAAATTATCTTGCTTCAATGTTCACACAACCTTCACAAAGGGAAAATTAACTCGCCTTGTTACGGTCATTAAAACGCTCAGTTTTATTCTTAAAGAAATTATCTTGCTTCAATGTTCACACATCCTTCACAAAGGGAAAATTAACTCGCCTTGTTACGGTCATTAAAACGCTCAGTTTTATTCTTAAAGAAATTATCTTGCTTCAATGTCCACACATCCTTCACAAGGGAAAATTAACTCGCCTTGTTACGGTCATTAAAACGCTCAGTTTTATTCTTAAAGAAATTATCTTGCTTCAATGTTCACACAACCTTCACAAAGGGAAAATTAACTCGCCTTGTTACGGTCATTAAAACGCTCAGTTTTATTCTTAAAGAAATTATCTTGCTTCAATGTTCACACAACCTTCACAAGGGAAAATTAACTCGCCTTGTTACGGTCATTAAAACGCTCAGTTTTATTCTTAAAGAAATTATCTTGCTTCAATGTTCACACAACCTTCACAAAGGGAAAATTAACTCGCCTTGTTACGGTCATTAAAACGCTCAGTTTTATTCTTAAAGAAATTATCTTGCTTCAATGTTCACACATCCTTCACAAGGGAAAATTAACTCGCCTTGTTACGGTCATTAAAACGCTCAGTTTTATTCTTAAAGAAATTATCTTGCTTCAATGTTCACACATCCTTCACAAAGGGAAAATTAACTCGCCTTGTTACGGTCATTAAAACGCTCAGTTTTATTCTTAAAGAAATTATCTTGCTTCAATGTTCACACATCCTTCACAAGGGAAAATTAACTCGCCTTGTTACGGTCATTAAAACGCTCAGTTTTATTCTTAAAGAAATTATCTTGCTTCAATGTTCACACATCCTTCACAAGGGAAAATTAACTCGCCTTGTTACGGTCATTAAAACGCTCAGTTTTATTCTTAAAGAAATTATCTTGCTTCAATGTTCACACATCCTTCACAAAGGGAAAATTAACTCGCCTTGTTACGGTCATTAAAACGCTCAGTTTTATTCTTAAAGAAATTATCTTGCTTCAATGTTCACACATCCTTCACAAGGGAAAATTAACTCGCCTTGTTACGGTCATTAAAACGCTCAGTTTTATTCTTAAAGAAATTATCTTGCTTCAATGTTCACACATCCTTCACAAGGGAAAATTAACTCGCCTTGTTACGGTCATTAAAACGCTCAGTTTTATTCTTAAAGAAATTATCTTACTTCAATGTTCACACATCCTTCACAAAGGGAAAATTAACTCGCCTTGTTACGGTCATTAAAACGCTCAGTTTTATTCTTAAAGAAATTATCTTGCTTCAATGTTCACACATCCTTCACAAAGGGAAAATTAACTCGCCTTGTTACGGTCATTAAAACGCTCAGTTTTATTCTTAAAGAAATTATCTTGCTTCAATGTTCACACAACCTTCACAAAGGGAAAATTAACTCGCCTTGTTACGGTCATTAAAACGCTCAGTTTTATTCTTAAAGAAATTATCTTGCTTCAATGTCCACACATCCTTCACAAAGGGAAAATTAACTCGCCTTGTTACGGTCATTAAAACGCTCAGTTTTATTCTTAAAGAAATTATCTTGCTTCAATGTTCACACATCCTTCACAAAGGGAAAATTAACTCGCCTTGTTACGGTCATTAAAACGCTCAGTTTTATTCTTAAAGAAATTATCTTGCTTCAATGTTCACACAACCTTCACAAAGGGAAAATTAACTCGCCTTGTTACGGTCATTAAAACGCTCAGTTTTATTCTTAAAGAAATTATCTTGCTTCAATGTTCACACATCCTTCACAAGGGAAAATTAACTCGCCTTGTTACGGTCATTAAAACGCTCAGTTTTATTCTTAAAGAAATTATCTTGCTTCAATGTTCACACAACCTTCACAAAGGGAAAATTAACTCGCCTTGTTACGGTCATTAAAACGCTCAGTTTTATTCTTAAAGAAATTATCTTGCTTCAATGTCCACACATCCTTCACAAGGGAAAATTAACTCGCCTTGTTACGGTCATTAAAACGCTCAGTTTTATTCTTAAAGAAATTATCTTGCTTCAATGTTCACACATCCTTCACAAGGGAAAATTAACTCGCCTTGTTACGGTCATTAAAACGCTCAGTTTTATTCTTAAAGAAATTATCTTGCTTCAATGTTCACACAACCTTCACAAAGGGAAAATTAACTCGCCTTGTTACGGTCATTAAAACGCTCAGTTTTATTCTTAAAGAAATTATCTTGCTTCAATGTTCACACATCCTTCACAAGGGAAAATTAACTCGCCTTGTTACGGTCATTAAAACGCTCAGTTTTATTCTTAAAGAAATTATCTTGCTTCAATGTTCACACAACCTTCACAAAGGGAAAATTAACTCGCCTTGTTACGGTCATTAAAACGCTCAGTTTTATTCTTAAAGAAATTATCTTGCTTCAATGTTCACACAACCTTCACAAGGGAAAATTAACTCGCCTTGTTACGGTCATTAAAACGCTCAGTTTTATTCTTAAAGAAATTATCTTGCTTCAATGTTCACACAACCTTCACAAAGGGAAAATTAACTCGCCTTGTTACGGTCATTAAAACGCTCAGTTTTATTCTTAAAGAAATTATCTTGCTTCAATGTTCACACATCCTTCACAAAGGGAAAATTAACTCGCCTTGTTACGGTCATTAAAACGCTCAGTTTTATTCTTAAAGAAATTATCTTGCTTCAATGTTCACACATCCTTCACAAAGGGAAAATTAACTCGCCTTGTTACGGTCATTAAAACGCTCAGTTTTATTCTTAAAGAAATTATCTTGCTTCAATGTTCACACATCCTTCACAAGGGAAAATTAACTCGCCTTGTTACGGTCATTAAAACGCTCAGTTTTATTCTTAAAGAAATTATCTTGCTTCAATGTTCACACATCCTTCACAAGGGAAAATTAACTCGCCTTGTTACGGTCATTAAAACGCTCAGTTTTATTCTTAAAGAAATTATCTTGCTTCAATGTTCACACATCCTTCACAAAGGGAAAATTAACTCGCCTTGTTACGGTCATTAAAACGCTCAGTTTTATTCTTAAAGAAATTATCTTGCTTCAATGTTCACACATCCTTCACAAGGGAAAATTAACTCGCCTTGTTACGGTCATTAAAACGCTCAGTTTTATTCTTAAAGAAATTATCTTGCTTCAATGTTCACACAACCTTCACAAAGGGAAAATTAACTCGCCTTGTTACGGTCATTAAAACGCTCAGTTTTATTCTTAAAGAAATTATCTTGCTTCAATGTTCACACATCCTTCACAAAGGGAAAATTAACTCGCCTTGTTACGGTCATTAAAACGCTCAGTTTTATTCTTAAAGAAATTATCTTGCTTCAATGTTCACACATCCTTCACAAAGGGAAAATTAACTCGCCTTGTTACGGTCATTAAAACGCTCAGTTTTATTCTTAAAGAAATTATCTTGCTTCAATGTTCACACAACCTTCACAAAGGGAAAATTAACTCGCCTTGTTACGGTCATTAAAACGCTCAGTTTTATTCTTAAAGAAATTATCTTGCTTCAATGTT
>JBAIZL010000345.1:5000-12500 GCA_036971475.1 Prosapia bicincta
GTGATCATCGGTCGGACGAACCAGCACACGACGGTTGGAGACGATCAGCGAGAAAGCGATGATCGCCAAGCAAGCGCGGGTAAACGGCGGGAGTAATTATGACTCTCTTAAGGTAGCTAAATGGCTAGTGAACCGTTTAGTGACGTCCAATAACTGATCAGCCAGATTCCCGCTGTCCCTAACTCTTATTTTCGGTAGGAGGATGAAAGTCGCGAGGCTAGGTATCCTCCTGCCACTCTCTTCTTCTTCTTTGTCTATGTTCTACTTTTCTGTCATTTCTATTTATACACGGGTCGGCGATGATCACCAAAGACAAGCGATGATCACCGGTCGGCGATGATCACCAAAGACAAGCGATGATCACCAAAGACGAGCGATGATCACGGGTCGGCGATGATCACCAAAGACAAGCGATGATCACCGGTCGGCGATGATCACGGGTCGGCGATGATCACCAAAGACAAGCGATGATCACGGGTCACCGATGATCACCAAAGACAAGCGATGATCACCGGTCGGCGATGATCACGGGTCGGCGATGATCACCAAAGACAAGCGATGATCACGGGTCACCGATGATCACCAAAGACAAGCGATGATCACCGGTCGGCGATGATCACGGGTCGGCGATGATCACCAAAGACAAGCGATGATCACGGGTCACCGATGATCACCAAAGACAAGCGATGATCACGGGTCGGCGATGATCACGGGTCGGCGATGATCACCACAAAAGTCCGATTAACTCAAAAATGGCGATCGTCACCGGTCGGCTGTGATCACCAATGGGCGATGTTGACCACCGAGCGATGTTTACAGGCGACGGTTAACAGCAGCGAGCGTTTATAAGCTGATAAAAGCCATAAACCATAACCGATGATCACGGTCAGGAGTAGCTTTTTCTGACAGCCCACTTACAAGCGTTTGCGCTGCTATCTTTGAGGGACCGTACCGGCTCGATAGGCTGGTGTGGCGAAACCATTGCAAGTGCTGTGGGCGGTTTGTTGACCGACGGCGACGGCCTTGCCGGCACATGTACGTCGTAATACGACGGTACTGGCCGGGAAATGGGCAGTCCGATGGGTCGACACAATCGCTCGGGCAATTGGTTATAGCGCACCGGCAGAATCTGTTTGAAGCCGAGAACAGCACGAACGTCTGCGGCCAGTTATTTTTGGCTTGCGGTGAGTTCGCAAAATACATGGCAGAAATCTATAAAGTGTGTGTGCCACACTTGCGCAATAATAGTGCGGGTTGGTCGTGCGGCACGCCAATATGCGATCACGTCCCCCGTGAATTCGGCGGGGCGGGAAAGTGCGGGGTTATCGCCTCTCTCCATGCAGGAGAGCGAGCGGTCCCCGTGCAAGTACGGGATCTCATGTGCCGTGGGCGGTGGTTGTCTAGGCAACCAGTGGATCTTCTTCCGTTCGATTGCCAGCCTTCTCGGGCGGGTAGCGAATGGTGATCCGCGGCCGCCGCGCTATAGTCCTGACCGACAGCCAGCGTCGACTGTGCGCCTGCATTTATTATTATCACGAAGGCGTACACACTGGACGCCCGTGATGCGTAGGGTGGGTTATACTCCCACCGTGGCTATATATATATATATATAATATATATAATAATAATAATAATAATAATTACACACACAGCAAGTGCGAACTGCCGGAGCCAGAATGACGCAGATGCCGCCAGATGAGAGATGCGGTCACAGCCGTCGCGTTCAACCGGTTCTCTAAAGGAGGCCGTTTGTAACGCGGTCGGCGCAAACCTCACCCTCGGGCATTCAGTGTCCGACCCACAGCGTAGCCGCGGGCACGCCACGCGACGGCGATTTTTCGCCGTCAACCGGCGTCAAGCTCTACCATGCGGCACTATTGCATTCAAACACGGCCGCCGTTGTTGCGTCTTTAAAAGGGCGCTCACGGTAGGCCGTACAAACGGAGAACGCTTCGCCCTCCCGGGTGTCAGCGCTATTATAACAATGAGTAAACATCGATTGCGAACCCTTCAGCCAACTCTCTAGCGGAGTTTGGCCGGGTATGCGAAAAGTCGTTGTGTGTGATGAAAACCGGCAGAAGGCGCGGCAACAGGGTCCTGTAGCCCGCTTATGTTGTTTTCTATTTTGGTTCTCGCTCGCCGTTCGTCGGCAAGGGCTCCTGCCAAGCGCTGGGGCCAGCCTACTTCGTGCGAGCGGGGGCAATTGAACGAAAGTTTTTCCGCTTCCGCAGGATCCATCCGCCCGCCAAACGGTCGTGGCGGGTGGCGCCAGCGTAGAGGTCGGAGAAACAAACGGTCCCGTTATGCGGGACCTGGGCAGCTGTCTCCGTTTACGGACGTCGAGTCGGCTGCTCCCTGGTTGATCCTGCCAGTAGTCATATGCTTGTCTCAAAGATTAAGCCATGCAAGTCTCAGTACGAGCCGAATTAAGGTGAAACCGCAAAAGGCTCATTAAATCAGTTATGGTTCCTTAGATCGTACAATCCATTACTTGGATAACTGTGGTAATTCTAGAGCTAATACATGCAAACAGAGTCCCGACCAGAGATGGAAGGGACGCTTTTATTAGATCAAAACCAATCGGTGCCCGGTCCGCCGGGCCCGTTAACCTTGGTGACTCTGAATAACTTTCAGCTGATCGCACGGTCCTTGTACCGGCGACGCATCTTTCAAATGTCTGACTTATCAACTGTCGATGGTAGATTCTGCGCCTACCATGGTTGTAACGGGTAACGGGGAATCAGGGTTCGATTCCGGAGAGGGAGCCTGAGAAACGGCTACCACATCCAAGGAAGGCAGCAGGCGCGCAAATTACCCACTCCCGGCACGGGGAGGTAGTGACGAAAAATAACGATACGGGACTCATCCGAGGCCCCGTAATCGGAATGAGTACACTTTAAATCCTTAAACGAGTACCAATTGGAGGGCAAGTCTGGTGCCAGCAGCCGCGGTAATTCCAGCTCCAATAGCGTATATTAAAGTTGTTGCGGTTAAAAAGCTCGTAGTTGGACCTGTGTTCCACGCTGTCGGTTCGCCGCCCGTCGGTGTCAACTGGCATGTCCTGTGGAACGTCCTGCCGGTGGCGGTCCGGGCTTTCGGCTTGCGTAAGGGCTCACGCCCGAAGCAGGCCGAACAGTACCGGCCGCCGGTCCAATCCCGCCACGGTGCTCTTCACCGAGTGTCGAGGTGGGCCGGCACGTTTACTTTGAACAAATTAGAGTGCTTAAAGCAGGCTGGTGTCCGCCTGAATACTGTGTGCATGGAATAATAGAATAGGACCTCGGTTCTATTTTGTTGGTTTTCGGAACCCGAGGTAATGATTAATAGGGACAGGCGGGGGCATTCGTATTGCGACGTTAGAGGTGAAATTCTTGGATCGTCGCAAGACGAACCTAAGCGAAAGCATTTGCCAAGTATGTTCTCGTTAATCAAGAACGAAAGTTAGAGGTTCGAAGGCGATCAGATACCGCCCTAGTTCTAACCATAAACGATGCCAGCCAGCGATCCGCCGAAGTTCCTCCGATGACTCGGCGGGCAGCTTCCGGGAAACCAAAGCTTTTGGGTTCCGGGGGAAGTATGGTTGCAAAGCTGAAACTTAAAGGAATTGACGGAAGGGCACCACCAGGAGTGGAGCCTGCGGCTTAATTTGACTCAACACGGGAAACCTCACCAGGCCCGGACACCGGAAGGATTGACAGATTGAGAGCTCTTTCTTGATTCGGTGGGTGGTGGTGCATGGCCGTTCTTAGTTGGTGGAGCGATTTGTCTGGTTAATTCCGATAACGAACGAGACTCTAGCCTGCTAACTAGGCGATTCCGGTACCCACAATAGTGTTACCGGCGATTCAATTTCTTCTTAGAGGGACAGGCGGCTCCTAGCCGCACGAGACTGAGCAATAACAGGTCTGTGATGCCCTTAGATGTCCTGGGCCGCACGCGCGCTACACTGAAGGAATCAGCGTGTCTTCCCTGGCCGACAGGCCCGGGTAACCCGTTGAACCTCCTTCGTGCTAGGGATTGGGGCTTGCAATTGTTCCCCATGAACGAGGAATTCCCAGTAAGCGCGAGTCATAAGCTCGCGTTGATTACGTCCCTGCCCTTTGTACACACCGCCCGTCGCTACTACCGATTGAATGATTTAGTGAGGTCTTCGGACTGGTGCGCGGCGATCGGCTTATACTGCCGGCCGCCGATGTTGCCGGAAAGATGACCAAACTTGATCATTTAGAGGAAGTAAAAGTCGTAACAAGGTTTCCGTAGGTGAACCTGCGGAAGGATCATTAAAGTATTTGCCCGCTAAACAGCGTCGGCGAAATACGTGACTATCGAACGCACACGCCGGCCGGAGAAGACGAAGAGAATAAGCGGGCGTCGAGGAGCGGGCGTACGCCTTCCTCGCCTCGTTCGCTATCTTCGTTTCCCGGCCAGCTCTGGGTCCGAGTGGGACCCAAACTACGGTTCGCCAAAATGGCCCGGTCGCCAAGCTGCCGCTTTTATTGCGGCGGCCGGTGCGGCAGGCCGGCGTTCCGTAACTTTGAACGCAATCGGCAGCTCGTCTGCTTCTAAGCACGCAAAACTCTCGGATCTGTCTCGCGCCGTAACAGGCGCCGAGAGAGAGAGAGAAAGAGAGAGAGAGAGAGAGAGAACAAGAAAACTGCTCTGGGTCCGAGTGGGACGGACCCGAACTACGGTTCGCCAAAATGGCCCGGTCGCCAAGCTGCCGCTTTTATTGCGGCGGCCGGTGCGGCAGGCCGGCGTTCCGTAACTTTGAACGCAATCGGCAGCTCGTCTGCTTCTAAGCACGCAAAACTCTCGGATCTGTCTCGCGCCGTAACAGGCGCCGAGAGAGAGAGAGAAAGAGAGAGAGAGAGAGAGAGAGAACAAGAAAACTGCTCTGGGTCCGAGTGGGACGGACCCGAACTACGGTTCGCCAAAATGGCCCGGTCGCCAAGCTGCCGCTTTTATTGCGGCGGCCGGTGCGGCAGGCCGGCGTTCCGTAACTTTGAACGCAATCGGCAGCTCGTCTGCTTCTAAGCACGCAAAACTCTCGGATCTGTCTCGCGCCGTAACAGGCGCCGAGAGAGAGAGAGAAAGAGAGAGAGAGAGAGAGAACAAGAAAACTGCTCTGGGTCCGAGTGGGACGGACCCGAACTACGGTTCGCCAAAATGGCCCGGTCGCCAAGCTGCCGCTTTTATTGCGGCGGCCGGTGCGGCAGGCCGGCGTTCCGTAACTTTGAACGCAATCGGCAGCTCGTCTGCTACTAGCACGCAAAACTCTCGGATCTGTCTCGCGCCGTAACAGGCGCCGAGAGAGAGAGAGGGAGAACAAGAAAACTGCTCTGGGTCCGAGTGGGACGGACCCGAACTACGGTTCGCCAAAATGGCCCGGTCGCCAAGCTGCCGCTTTTATAGCGGCGGCCGGTGCGGCAGGCCGGCGTTCCGTAACTTTGAACGCAATCGGCAGCTCGTCTGCTTCTAGCACGCAAAACTCTCGGATCTGTCTCGCGCCGTAACAGGCGCCGAGAGAGAGAGAGAGAGAGCACAAGAAAACTGCTCTGGGTCCGAGTGGGACCCGAACTACGGTTCGCCAAAATGGCCCGGTCGCCAAGCTGCCGCTTTTATTGCGGCGGCCGGTGCGGCAGGCCGGCGTTCCGTAACTTTGAACGCAATCGGCAGCTCGTCTGCTTCTAGCACGCAAAACTCTCGGATCTGTCTCGCGCCGTAACAGGCGCCGAGAGAGAGAAAGAGAACAAGAAAACTGATTACCCTGAACGGTGGATCACTTGGCTCGTGGGTCGATGAAGAACGCAGCAAACTGCGCGTTATAGTGTGAACTGCAGGACACATGAACATCGACGCTTCGAACGCACATTGCGGCCCTGGGATCCTGATCCAAGGGCCACGCCTGTCTGAGGGTCGGTAGCAAACGAACTACGGTTCGGTGAATCCTTGCTCGGCCAACGCACGTTGAGCGTGTGTTGGCCGTGCGAACCTGAGAGGCCCGCCCCGTTTCCGGCGTCGCCGTGCCTGCCTCAGCGGTAGCGTACGACGGCCTGGAGCAAACGGGGCGCCTCTTCAAATACTCACGGGCGCAAGCGGCAATACGGGTGTACCACCACGGTGCCCACACGAAAACCGCCACGACCGAGCGACGTGTTTAGAAAGAGGCTGCCCAATCTCTGTTCTTTGACGTCCTTTTACCCCCAATGAACGGCCGTTGGTCGCAGGAAGGCAAAAGCCAAGCGGCACAACGACGGCGAGTGTACGGGGAAACATGTAGAAGGAACTGAGTCAGAGAGTTCAATAGAGACGCTGGCACGCCCTTAATCTCGTCTGACTGCGGTCGATAATGGCGGTAATAAAGTTGGTCAACACTGTGGCTTGTTGCGCCCTAGCCGCCAAGCAGCTCGGCACGTTCAAAACGAGCGTGTAGAAGAATTTTCGAACGGCTAAAACACGGGAAAACCGGGTACGGGCCGATGTCCTGACGGCGATAAAAAGAATCGGCCTGACCGCCGACGCACGTAGGACATTCCCGTATTCGGCCTCGTGCCAGGCCCAGTACGGCTCGACGCCGCGTCATGTCACGCGGCGTCTGAAAATACGGCCGGAACGGCTTGGAAGCCGTCCTCGGCTGGCTCGGAATCGCCTCCGGCTCTCTTGCTAGAGCAGCTGCGTGGCGGACTCCGAGCCCCGCAGGACGGCGACATTCGTCTAACGACCTCAGATCAGGTGGGACCACCCGCTGAATTTAAGCATATTAATAAGCGGAGGAAAAGAAACTAACAAGGATTCCCCTAGTAGCTGCGAGCGAAAGGGGAAGAGCCCAGCACCGAATCCCGCGGGCCCTGCCCGCAGGGAAATGTGGTGTTCAGGAGGACCCGATTATCCCGGGCGCCGTCTGCGCGTTCAAGTCCATCTTGAATGGGGCCACTGCCCGTAGAGGGTGCCAGGCCCGTAGCGACCGCAGCCGAGCCCGGGTGGGGTCTCTCCTTAGAGTCGGGTTGCTTGAGAGTGCAGCCCTAAGTGGGTGGTAAACTCCATCTAAGGCTAAATATGACCACGAGACCGATAGCGAACAAGTACCGTGAGGGAAAGTTGAAAAGAACTTTGAAGAGAGAGTTCAAGAGTACGTGAAACCGTTCAGGGGTAAGCGGAAAAGACCCGAAAGTTCGAACGGGGAGATTCACGCTCTCACGTATCGTCAGCACTGCCGCCTGCCAGACTAACCACACGTTCGAACCGTTGGCGCTCCGGTGTCAGCGGGGAGAATGGACTGTTGGCTTGGATTACGGCGGTAAGAGGCGGCGGGGAGCCGCATTTCTCCTTCAGTAGGACGTCGCGACCCGTTGGGTAGCGGCCTACGGCCCCGGATGGAGACCGGCGGTCGCACTTGGCTTCGGCCCTGTGCGTTGCCGTCCGGACTCCGGGTGTCCCGGCCGAACGCCCGACGGTAAAGCATGCAGGTGTTGAACCGCCGTAAGGCGCCCTTGGCCGGTC
>JBAIZL010000345.1:17500-25000 GCA_036971475.1 Prosapia bicincta
ATCACCGGTCGGCGATGATCACCAAAGACAAGCGATGATCACCAAAGACGAGCGATGATCACGGGTCGGCGATGATCACCAAAGACAAGCGATGATCACCGGTCGGCGATGATCACGGGTCGGCGATGATCACCAAAGACAAGCGATGATCACGGGTCACCGATGATCACCAAAGACAAGCGATGATCACCGGTCGGCGATGATCACGGGTCGGCGATGATCACCAAAGACAAGCGATGATCACGGGTCACCGATGATCACCAAAGACAAGCGATGATCACCGGTCGGCGATGATCACGGGTCGGCGATGATCACCAAAGACAAGCGATGATCACGGGTCACCGATGATCACCAAAGACAAGCGATGATCACGGGTCGGCGATGATCACGGGTCGGCGATGATCACCACAAAAGTCCGATTAACTCAAAAATGGCGATCGTCACCGGTCGGCTGTGATCACCAATGGGCGATGTTGACCACCGAGCGATGTTTACAGGCGACGGTTAACAGCAGCGAGCGTTTATAAGCTGATAAAAGCCATAAACCATAACCGATGATCACGGTCAGGAGTAGCTTTTTCTGACAGCCCACTTACAAGCGTTTGCGCTGCTATCTTTGAGGGACCGTACCGGCTCGATAGGCTGGTGTGGCGAAACCATTGCAAGTGCTGTGGGCGGTTTGTTGACCGACGGCGACGGCCTTGCCGGCACATGTACGTCGTAATACGACGGTACTGGCCGGGAAATGGGCAGTCCGATGGGTCGACACAATCGCTCGGGCAATTGGTTATAGCGCACCGGCAGAATCTGTTTGAAGCCGAGAACAGCACGAACGTCTGCGGCCAGTTATTTTTGGCTTGCGGTGAGTTCGCAAAATACATGGCAGAAATCTATAAAGTGTGTGTGCCACACTTGCGCAATAATAGTGCGGGTTGGTCGTGCGGCACGCCAATATGCGATCACGTCCCCCGTGAATTCGGCGGGGCGGGAAAGTGCGGGGTTATCGCCTCTCTCCATGCAGGAGAGCGAGCGGTCCCCGTGCAAGTACGGGATCTCATGTGCCGTGGGCGGTGGTTGTCTAGGCAACCAGTGGATCTTCTTCCGTTCGATTGCCAGCCTTCTCGGGCGGGTAGCGAATGGTGATCCGCGGCCGCCGCGCTATAGTCCTGACCGACAGCCAGCGTCGACTGTGCGCCTGCATTTATTATTATCACGAAGGCGTACACACTGGACGCCCGTGATGCGTAGGGTGGGTTATACTCCCACCGTGGCTATATATATATATATATAATATATATAATAATAATAATAATAATAATTACACACACAGCAAGTGCGAACTGCCGGAGCCAGAATGACGCAGATGCCGCCAGATGAGAGATGCGGTCACAGCCGTCGCGTTCAACCGGTTCTCTAAAGGAGGCCGTTTGTAACGCGGTCGGCGCAAACCTCACCCTCGGGCATTCAGTGTCCGACCCACAGCGTAGCCGCGGGCACGCCACGCGACGGCGATTTTTCGCCGTCAACCGGCGTCAAGCTCTACCATGCGGCACTATTGCATTCAAACACGGCCGCCGTTGTTGCGTCTTTAAAAGGGCGCTCACGGTAGGCCGTACAAACGGAGAACGCTTCGCCCTCCCGGGTGTCAGCGCTATTATAACAATGAGTAAACATCGATTGCGAACCCTTCAGCCAACTCTCTAGCGGAGTTTGGCCGGGTATGCGAAAAGTCGTTGTGTGTGATGAAAACCGGCAGAAGGCGCGGCAACAGGGTCCTGTAGCCCGCTTATGTTGTTTTCTATTTTGGTTCTCGCTCGCCGTTCGTCGGCAAGGGCTCCTGCCAAGCGCTGGGGCCAGCCTACTTCGTGCGAGCGGGGGCAATTGAACGAAAGTTTTTCCGCTTCCGCAGGATCCATCCGCCCGCCAAACGGTCGTGGCGGGTGGCGCCAGCGTAGAGGTCGGAGAAACAAACGGTCCCGTTATGCGGGACCTGGGCAGCTGTCTCCGTTTACGGACGTCGAGTCGGCTGCTCCCTGGTTGATCCTGCCAGTAGTCATATGCTTGTCTCAAAGATTAAGCCATGCAAGTCTCAGTACGAGCCGAATTAAGGTGAAACCGCAAAAGGCTCATTAAATCAGTTATGGTTCCTTAGATCGTACAATCCATTACTTGGATAACTGTGGTAATTCTAGAGCTAATACATGCAAACAGAGTCCCGACCAGAGATGGAAGGGACGCTTTTATTAGATCAAAACCAATCGGTGCCCGGTCCGCCGGGCCCGTTAACCTTGGTGACTCTGAATAACTTTCAGCTGATCGCACGGTCCTTGTACCGGCGACGCATCTTTCAAATGTCTGACTTATCAACTGTCGATGGTAGATTCTGCGCCTACCATGGTTGTAACGGGTAACGGGGAATCAGGGTTCGATTCCGGAGAGGGAGCCTGAGAAACGGCTACCACATCCAAGGAAGGCAGCAGGCGCGCAAATTACCCACTCCCGGCACGGGGAGGTAGTGACGAAAAATAACGATACGGGACTCATCCGAGGCCCCGTAATCGGAATGAGTACACTTTAAATCCTTTAACGAGTACCAATTGGAGGGCAAGTCTGGTGCCAGCAGCCGCGGTAATTCCAGCTCCAATAGCGTATATTAAAGTTGTTGCGGTTAAAAAGCTCGTAGTTGGACCTGTGTTCCACGCTGTCGGTTCGCCGCCCGTCGGTGTCAACTGGCATGTCCTGTGGAACGTCCTGCCGGTGGCGGTCCGGGCTTTCGGCTTGCGTAAGGGCTCACGCCCGAAGCAGGCCGAACAGTACCGGCCGCCGGTCCAATCCCGCCACGGTGCTCTTCACCGAGTGTCGAGGTGGGCCGGCACGTTTACTTTGAACAAATTAGAGTGCTTAAAGCAGGCTGGTGTCCGCCTGAATACTGTGTGCATGGAATAATAGAATAGGACCTCGGTTCTATTTTGTTGGTTTTCGGAACCCGAGGTAATGATTAATAGGGACAGGCGGGGGCATTCGTATTGCGACGTTAGAGGTGAAATTCTTGGATCGTCGCAAGACGAACCTAAGCGAAAGCATTTGCCAAGTATGTTCTCGTTAATCAAGAACGAAAGTTAGAGGTTCGAAGGCGATCAGATACCGCCCTAGTTCTAACCATAAACGATGCCAGCCAGCGATCCGCCGAAGTTCCTCCGATGACTCGGCGGGCAGCTTCCGGGAAACCAAAGCTTTTGGGTTCCGGGGGAAGTATGGTTGCAAAGCTGAAACTTAAAGGAATTGACGGAAGGGCACCACCAGGAGTGGAGCCTGCGGCTTAATTTGACTCAACACGGGAAACCTCACCAGGCCCGGACACCGGAAGGATTGACAGATTGAGAGCTCTTTCTTGATTCGGTGGGTGGTGGTGCATGGCCGTTCTTAGTTGGTGGAGCGATTTGTCTGGTTAATTCCGATAACGAACGAGACTCTAGCCTGCTAACTAGGCGATTCCGGTACCCACAATAGTGTTACCGGCGATTCAATTTCTTCTTAGAGGGACAGGCGGCTCCTAGCCGCACGAGACTGAGCAATAACAGGTCTGTGATGCCCTTAGATGTCCTGGGCCGCACGCGCGCTACACTGAAGGAATCAGCGTGTCTTCCCTGGCCGACAGGCCCGGGTAACCCGTTGAACCTCCTTCGTGCTAGGGATTGGGGCTTGCAATTGTTCCCCATGAACGAGGAATTCCCAGTAAGCGCGAGTCATAAGCTCGCGTTGATTACGTCCCTGCCCTTTGTACACACCGCCCGTCGCTACTACCGATTGAATGATTTAGTGAGGTCTTCGGACTGGTGCGCGGCGATCGGCTTATACTGCCGGCCGCCGATGTTGCCGGAAAGATGACCAAACTTGATCATTTAGAGGAAGTAAAAGTCGTAACAAGGTTTCCGTAGGTGAACCTGCGGAAGGATCATTAAAGTATTTGCCCGCTAAACAGCGTCGGCGAAATACGTGACTATCGAACGCACACGCCGGCCGGAGAAGACGAAGAGAATAAGCGGGCGTCGAGGAGCGGGCGTACGCCTTCCTCGCCTCGTTCGCTATCTTCGTTTCCCGGCCAGCTCTGGGTCCGAGTGGGACCCAAACTACGGTTCGCCAAAATGGCCCGGTCGCCAAGCTGCCGCTTTTATTGCGGCGGCCGGTGCGGCAGGCCGGCGTTCCGTAACTTTGAACGCAATCGGCAGCTCGTCTGCTTCTAAGCACGCAAAACTCTCGGATCTGTCTCGCGCCGTAACAGGCGCCGAGAGAGAGAGAGAAAGAGAGAGAGAGAGAGAGAGAACAAGAAAACTGCTCTGGGTCCGAGTGGGACGGACCCGAACTACGGTTCGCCAAAATGGCCCGGTCGCCAAGCTGCCGCTTTTATTGCGGCGGCCGGTGCGGCAGGCCGGCGTTCCGTAACTTTGAACGCAATCGGCAGCTCGTCTGCTTCTAAGCACGCAAAACTCTCGGATCTGTCTCGCGCCGTAACAGGCGCCGAGAGAGAGAGAGAAAGAGAGAGAGAGAGAGAGAGAGAACAAGAAAACTGCTCTGGGTCCGAGTGGGACGGACCCGAACTACGGTTCGCCAAAATGGCCCGGTCGCCAAGCTGCCGCTTTTATTGCGGCGGCCGGTGCGGCAGGCCGGCGTTCCGTAACTTTGAACGCAATCGGCAGCTCGTCTGCTTCTAAGCACGCAAAACTCTCGGATCTGTCTCGCGCCGTAACAGGCGCCGAGAGAGAGAGAGAAAGAGAGAGAGAGAGAGAGAACAAGAAAACTGCTCTGGGTCCGAGTGGGACGGACCCGAACTACGGTTCGCCAAAATGGCCCGGTCGCCAAGCTGCCGCTTTTATTGCGGCGGCCGGTGCGGCAGGCCGGCGTTCCGTAACTTTGAACGCAATCGGCAGCTCGTCTGCTACTAGCACGCAAAACTCTCGGATCTGTCTCGCGCCGTAACAGGCGCCGAGAGAGAGAGAGGGAGAACAAGAAAACTGCTCTGGGTCCGAGTGGGACGGACCCGAACTACGGTTCGCCAAAATGGCCCGGTCGCCAAGCTGCCGCTTTTATAGCGGCGGCCGGTGCGGCAGGCCGGCGTTCCGTAACTTTGAACGCAATCGGCAGCTCGTCTGCTTCTAGCACGCAAAACTCTCGGATCTGTCTCGCGCCGTAACAGGCGCCGAGAGAGAGAGAGAGAGAGCACAAGAAAACTGCTCTGGGTCCGAGTGGGACCCGAACTACGGTTCGCCAAAATGGCCCGGTCGCCAAGCTGCCGCTTTTATTGCGGCGGCCGGTGCGGCAGGCCGGCGTTCCGTAACTTTGAACGCAATCGGCAGCTCGTCTGCTTCTAGCACGCAAAACTCTCGGATCTGTCTCGCGCCGTAACAGGCGCCGAGAGAGAGAAAGAGAACAAGAAAACTGATTACCCTGAACGGTGGATCACTTGGCTCGTGGGTCGATGAAGAACGCAGCAAACTGCGCGTTATAGTGTGAACTGCAGGACACATGAACATCGACGCTTCGAACGCACATTGCGGCCCTGGGATCCTGATCCAAGGGCCACGCCTGTCTGAGGGTCGGTAGCAAACGAACTACGGTTCGGTGAATCCTTGCTCGGCCAACGCACGTTGAGCGTGTGTTGGCCGTGCGAACCTGAGAGGCCCGCCCCGTTTCCGGCGTCGCCGTGCCTGCCTCAGCGGTAGCGTACGACGGCCTGGAGCAAACGGGGCGCCTCTTCAAATACTCACGGGCGCAAGCGGCAATACGGGTGTACCACCACGGTGCCCACACGAAAACCGCCACGACCGAGCGACGTGTTTAGAAAGAGGCTGCCCAATCTCTGTTCTTTGACGTCCTTTTACCCCCAATGAACGGCCGTTGGTCGCAGGAAGGCAAAAGCCAAGCGGCACAACGACGGCGAGTGTACGGGGAAACATGTAGAAGGAACTGAGTCAGAGAGTTCAATAGAGACGCTGGCACGCCCTTAATCTCGTCTGACTGCGGTCGATAATGGCTGTAATAAAGTTGGTCAACACTGTGGCTTGTTGCGCCCTAGCCGCCAAGCAGCTCGGCACGTTCAAAACGAGCGTGTAGAAGAATTTTCGAACGGCTAAAACACGGGAAAACCGGGTACGGGCCGATGTCCTGACGGCGATAAAAAGAATCGGCCTGACCGCCGACGCACGTAGGACATTCCCGTATTCGGCCTCGTGCCAGGCCCAGTACGGCTCGACGCCGCGTCATGTCACGCGGCGTCTGAAAATACGGCCGGAACGGCTTGGAAGCCGTCCTCGGCTGGCTCGGAATCGCCTCCGGCTCTCTTGCTAGAGCAGCTGCGTGGCGGACTCCGAGCCCCGCAGGACGGCGACATTCGTCTAACGACCTCAGATCAGGTGGGACCACCCGCTGAATTTAAGCATATTAATAAGCGGAGGAAAAGAAACTAACAAGGATTCCCCTAGTAGCTGCGAGCGAAAGGGGAAGAGCCCAGCACCGAATCCCGCGGGCCCTGCCCGCAGGGAAATGTGGTGTTCAGGAGGACCCGATTATCCCGGGCGCCGTCTGCGCGTTCAAGTCCATCTTGAATGGGGCCACTGCCCGTAGAGGGTGCCAGGCCCGTAGCGACCGCAGCCGAGCCCGGGTGGGGTCTCTCCTTAGAGTCGGGTTGCTTGAGAGTGCAGCCCTAAGTGGGTGGTAAACTCCATCTAAGGCTAAATATGACCACGAGACCGATAGCGAACAAGTACCGTGAGGGAAAGTTGAAAAGAACTTTGAAGAGAGAGTTCAAGAGTACGTGAAACCGTTCAGGGGTAAGCGGAAAAGACCCGAAAGTTCGAACGGGGAGATTCACGCTCTCACGTATCGTCAGCACTGCCGCCTGCCAGACTAACCACACGTTCGAACCGTTGGCGCTCCGGTGTCAGCGGGGAGAATGGACTGTTGGCTTGGATTACGGCGGTAAGAGGCGGCGGGGAGCCGCATTTCTCCTTCAGTAGGACGTCGCGACCCGTTGGGTAGCGGCCTACGGCCCCGGATGGAGACCGGCGGTCGCACTTGGCTTCGGCCCTGTGCGTTGCCGTCCGGACTCCGGGTGTCCCGGCCGAACGCCCGACGGTAAAGCATGCAGGTGTTGAACCGCCGTAAGGCGCCCTTGGCCGGTCGCAAGCGCGGTCGCGTCTCGGTGAGCTCGGACCACCTCGGTCCGACTCCCGTACCGATCCGCTGTTGGCGTGCCGTGTCGTCGGGCCGGTGTAAAACACCAGACAGCGACGCTTCAGCTTTGGGTACTTATCCGACCCGTCTTGAAACACGGACCAAGGAGTCTAACATGTGCGCAAGTCATTGGGTGAAAAACCTAAAGGCGAAATGAAATTGAAAGCTGTAGCTTTTTTCAACCTAGGGAGGATGAGCGCGTCCTGCCCACTAGGCGGCGCTCCGCACTCCCGGGGCGTCTCATTCTCATTGCGAGACGAGGCGCACCCA
>JBAIZL010000346.1:0-20424 GCA_036971475.1 Prosapia bicincta
TATATATATATATATATTATATATATATATATGCATATATAAATATAGATTAAATATAAATATATATATATATATATATATATATATATATATATATATATTTATATTTAATCTATATTTATATATGCATATATATATATATATATATATATATATATATATATATATATATATATATTTATATTTAATCTATATTTATATATGCATATATATATATATATATATATATATATATATATATATATATATATATATATATTTATATTTATATTTAATCTATATTTATATATGCATATATATAGGCCTATATATATATATATATATATATATATATATATATTTATATTTAATCTATATTTATATATGCATATATATATATATATATATATATATATTTATATTTAATCTATATTTATATATGCATATATATATATATATATATATATATATATACATATATATATATATATTTATATTTAATCTATATTTATATATGCATATATATATATATATATATATATTTATATTTAATCTATATTTATATATGCATATATATTTATATTTAATCTATATTTATATATGCATATATATATATATATATATATATTTATATTTAATCTATATTTATTTATGCATATATATAAATAAATAAATAAATATATATATATATATAAAGTAGAGCGTGAACTAATATAAGGAATTGAATAATTGAACCTAAATCAAATATGAAGTTTTCAAACTAATTCTTAAAGAAATAAACATTTATAAACAAACTTCGGCGTCGTGAGAATATGGTAACACAAATTTCGACAGTGCCGTCCGGAAATCGTTCTTTTTCTATGATCTAAACCAAACACAAGTCACAAAGGAAATAGCACCAAGTACATGGTATTTCATATTTTCTGTTCTCTTTCTCTGTATGCAGTTTGAAAAAAGATTCTATGAGGGTAAGGATATGTTGTTAAACAACCCTTTCTTCTTTATTAAAATGCAGTTTGAATATGTTTATGGTAGATTGACCTAAACTTCCACAACTGGTTAGTATCTAATCGAAGTAAGATATATAATTTACCATTCAGATTTTGTGTAACATATATCATTATCGAAAACATAACAATATGATATTCCTAGCTTAAACCGGTCAGGGATATTCAATTTCTGACAAAGGACAAAGCTTTGTCCAAGCTCAAGCCATTGACGCCATAACATGCTATATCAAATGCTGCCAGTAAATTTTTCTATAAAAATGAAACCAGATTAGGCAGAATGAATGAATGATAGCTATGAAAAACAACTGGAATTAAATTTATATAAAACACCTATTAATTATAAATGTCATTTAAATTCTATTGCAATCTGATTTGTGGACTATGCTGTAATACATTAAGTAAAATGTGCTTAAAGTATTATGGGAGCGGCAGTTTCTTTTATTTTGATTCTTTAAGGCTGTTGTGTGACGCCTTAAGTTGAGGAAAATGACAATATGAGCCAACCCTAAACAAATGTTGACTAAAGTCACGTGCAGTGGCTGAAAAGAGTATGAAGTTAGTAACAAATTATAAGTATCAGATGTTAGGTTTTAATATGAAACGATTAATAATCGGAAAAGTAAAACAGTTTCACTCCATGTGCGATTACGTAGATGTTATGTATTTAAAACCCTTTTTCTCGGTTTGCAATTGTTTCTTGCCCTGTATTACGTTGAAAACTATCCGCACGAACTTCACTTGATCTCGAACTAACCCAAATAATAATTTGGTGCTGACTCTATAACTTTGTTTAACTCTTGTAAACCAAAATATGTTTAGGCTGGCTTAATCTAGCCTTGAGTTATTACTTGTGACAATTTCTTCCGTATAACATGTTCATAATACGTCAGTTTATTCATTAAGGTTAGCTTACGTTAATTATTTTTATGACATTCAATTTTAACATTCTTCTTTGTGTCTATATTTCAAAAGCAATTGTTTTCACCAGATTAATATACCTCAACAGAAAACAAGGGTTTTAAATGCATAACATCGACGTAAGCCCACAATGAGTCCAACTGTCATAACTTTTTCGGTTGTAAAACTTTTCTCATTCAACCCTAACATATGACACTTATAGTTTTCCACTCTCTCTTTTTTTTTACATCCCCCCCACTGAAAGTGATCCATGAAAAAAGTCACGATTTTTTGTGATAAACTGTAATTATTTCTTTTATACATTTTTATATAATATAAATAGTAAAGTGTGATGGTTTTAATATAACTGAGATTCTGTATAATATTTCCCGCAGTGTCAGACGCATAAGGGTAGTCGAATTATTTTTGAAATTTAGCAACTCTGTATGTAAGGTAGGCTGTATTTACCCGTTAGTAGTGAATTTCCCGTGGAGGGCACAGGTGATGAAACTGCTCCTAGTAGAGGGCGTAAGGCAGATAATTCGAAAAGTAAGTGAGAAAAAGATATAGTTAAGCGTCTAGATACGCATTATGGGTCTTTATATCTAATAAATCCTCAATTTTAAGGCTATGTTTTGGGAGTCATCAGAGAGGTGTCCTCGTATATTGTCTGATTTAAATGAGTCATACAAAAAATTATACTTTTCATTTCGTTGATTACGATCTCTCTATTTAATTACGGGTAGGGTACTAAATATATATGCTCAACAAGTGGCCATCACAAAAGCTCCAACCTCACACTTCTTACTAATTATTAAAGATGCAATAGTTTGATAAGCCATTTGTTTGATACAGTTTTAATAACAGTAATCAGTACTACTATTTCTTATGAATACACTGTGGTTGAATTTAATAATAAATACACAAAAACCTCTTACCACAAACTTTCTTTATTTTAACCTTATGTACATTTCAGTTACCAAGTAACCATCCTCAGAGGGATAATATACAAAGACCGAAGAGCTCAGTCTTTGTATGTTATCCCTCTGACGACGGTTACTTGGTAACTGAAATGTACATAAGGCTAAAATAAAGAAAGTTTGTTGTTAAGGGGTTTTTGTGTATTTATAGTAATCAGTAGTCTCAGTTTAGGAACAGTTTAGGTTATTCTCACCTTCATACCATTAAAATTGTGTTATATTATTTTATTGAAAACAAAAATACAAACTTGACCTACATCTCTCGTTCTGTATGTTTGCAACAATTAAAATTAATTTCAAGTATTATTTACAAAAAGAAATGACATAGATATTAGTAATGTGTCTCGTCTATCAGATGTACAAATGTTTAATTGCGAGATATTTCTGCACTCTAGAAAAGTCTAGATTCTGCTCTCTCTGACGTTGATTTATTTATAGTCAAAACAAATTTATGTTAAAGTGGGTAATACAACAAGACAATACTTCTTTGCAGAAGTTATGAACCATCAAACTCTTTGTTGCGATAAATCTAGCAGTACTAGTGGATAATAAATTTAATAAATAAAGTGACAAAAGTTTCTTCCTGTAAAAATACACCGTCTATGTTACAGCAATTATTCTCTTTGTTACTAAAAATCCCTCGTATATTTCACATGTTTCTGTTAAAACTGGTGAAACAGTAAATCTTTATTAGGTTAGTTATTACCAGATCATGAATATTTCCCCGGCTGTGAACATATTGAAAAAGAGAAGTAGATATGGTCAGGCAGAGAAGGGAGGAGACACAAAGCGAGAGAAAAAATTGCCTATTCAGAGGTATTTGTTTTAATTAAAAGTGAACTCAAAAAAAGTAAAATTTCCGTAGTTGCGACGTGAAAACAGGTAATACGATAGTGTGTTGAAAGTTTTAAGCATTTTATAGTGCAAAAAAGTCAATCCAAATTTGACACTTAAAATTTGAATGCGTAGCCAAATTCATAGGCAACTAAATACATACATATACGTGTTTTATGTATAAAACTTACATATAGCCTACATTTTACGTGTTAAAATCAGATTTATTATTTTTTTAATTTTAAAATTCTCTAAACTTTTAACACACTATTACAATAACTATTTTTCCGTTGCAGCTAGAGAAAGTATACTATTTTAGGTTAATTTTTTTAAAAATAAATACTACTTAAACATTTGTATAGGCCATTTTCTCTCTCGTTTTGTCTCTCTCTCCCTCTCTGCGTGACTGTCTCTGTCTCTCTCTCTCTCTCTCTTTCTCTCTCTCTCTCTCTCTCACACACACACACACACACATATATATATATATATATATATATATATATATATATATATATATATATATATATATATATTTTAAACAACATATTAAACAAGAAAACCTATTATATATATATATATATATATATATATATATATATATATTTAACAACATATTAAACAAGAAAACGTAGTATATATATATATATATATATATATATATTTTAAACAACATATTAAACAAGAAAACGTTATATATATATATATATATAAATATATATATATATATATATATATATATAAATATATATATATATATATATATATATATATATTTTTTTTTTTTTTTTAAACAACATATTAAACAAGAAACGTAGTATATATATATACATATATCTGATCATAGATTCTTATGTTATTTATTTATTTTTAATATTGTTCGTAAAGAAATACTATTATCAATTAAATGTATTTATTTTGTTTTAAGGATTACCGCTTTCAGAATATTTGATTATCATGCCAAGTTGAACTTAAGTGGTTTTGTCTTCAGTGCTGTAAACACTGTATCTTTGCCAAGTTGATTACACCGACCCTGTTCGTGTGTAGGGTTAACAATCCGTGAGCTGAGGATTAATTGATAAGGGTTGAACTTACAAATGTAGCTTTACATAAAGTCGGGTAATATATGTTCCTAGATATGTACTCGCTTTGTATCTAAACGTTAAGTGAATAACCAGGAATAAGGATTATTGTTTCAATTACGGGTAATTTTTTTATAGTTTTATTACTTGAGCCAATGAAATTTTACACATGAGATTATTATGAAAGACGTTATTATGAAATAAATAATATTTGTATTACTACAATGAAACAAGCTATTAAACCTGATTAAAATTTTACATTTTTAAACATATGTTGTAATAAAAACAGAAGGGATTTTTGCTTCAAAATAAAATATTTTATAACTTTGAACTTCATTTTCTCCTAAGAATTTTTCCATTTCCTTAAATTCATTACTAGCTTTGTCTTTCTAATTACTATTACCACATTTCTAGATATTTTTGTCAACTGTTGTATCTATCATAAAATCTGTTAGACTGAGGGGTAGTAATAACATTCAAGAACACAATTAATTATTTGGCAAATATATTATTTGAACACCATCATTAAAATAAAGAGCTAACATAATATTCGACGCTGTCGTTAAGTTTTCAAATTAATGGACGTTTTTAGGGGACATTGTTTTTCAGTACTCGACAGCCGACATATATCTTTGTCTTTCAGGCAAGCGCGCTACACAAGGACTTGTAGGTTCGCAGGGGAAATTTTACTAAACTTGGAAGAGTTAAAAACGAGAGTGAATAAAAATACTTGAAATTATTAAGAAGATCGAATGTTAATTAATCTATGTAAATACCTGTTTACGGTACTGTTTCTTGCTGTTGTATTAAAAGTTGTTGGTATATTTTCTGCTACTCGCCGTACTTTCGAAAGTTCTTCTAGTAATTCCATGGTTTTCAGAACTGAAAGTTTTGCAGCGGATTGGTTTACGAGGGTATTAAAAAATACCACTAATATGTTGGTATTAGCCTTTTATGGACATTATATTATGTGACTTGTTCACCGATCAACAGTCAATCGTCAACTTGATTATATTAAAATATAGTAATAAGTGTATTGATTTACTAATATAATAAGTTTTATTTACAGATACTGTTTGTAGCTTAAATAAAGGTAAAAATATACCCTGCATTTCAAATATATAAAAGGAGTTTCGAAAAAGGAATTAGGAAGTCATTATGATTATGATAAACTGTCTGGTTAAAGAAGGTACTTAAAATAAGTCAAGGTAAATTCAGATAGGTTTTAAATACGTTTATAGACTACAATACAATGTTTTTTTCTAATCAAGTGGTTGATCTTATTGTGCCCTCTTTGCCGTTCTAGTCTTCTTTTAGGGGTTTCTCTTTATAGTTTTTACCATTTTAATTATAGAAGTTTTTTCTTTTATTTTACTATCACACAAAAATTATCCTTATTGTTTATTTAAACTCTTCCCCATAGAACGAACACTTATCGAATACATTGCTACTTGATAATGTTTACATTATTGCACTCGCCCGTTATTTTGGCACCGCTACTTTTGTGAATTGTTACAAATTAACTGTCGTCAGAATCACTCCCCCTTTTATTTATGTCTAAAACAGATAAGACAATATTTTACATATTTTTCTCGTTTCTCGCTATAGCAACATCCAAGATAAAGAGCACAATGAGGTTATTATAACTTCGATTTATCAAAACCTTACTGATACCGTACTTTAATCTACAAAAGATATAATGCTCTGTGCATTGTTTTAATACTCTTTATAGAACCGTTTCACTGCCATCATGATCTCATATTACCTTTATTGTTTTGTATCATTGACAGATGTGTGGAAGAGTACTTCCTCAATTATTCATAGAAGAATACAATAGTTTTAAGGGTAATCATTGCAGTATAAAATGTTTTTACATTTCATTTTACTTTTTCCTATTTTTTTATATTTATAAATTAAAATATATATTGTAAATAAAAGAAAGTAAATGCAAGTGGGGACCTAAAATAACGTAATCAATTATGAGCTTCAATTGTTTCATAAACTTCAAGATTAATTACTGACATTGCAAAACATTTCTGTAATTTTAGCTCATTCATTTTACCATGTAATTTAATAATTTTAATAATGATTGATTATTAAATCCATTTTCGAAAATCCAGTCCTAACTTCTGCTAAGATAATTCAAATGTCAGCATTTGTCTGTTTTCCAGGATTTTCCTCTTGCGTTGATTTGTCAACACCTCTGACATTTTCAGACCGATTAGAGGTTTTTCTTCTGAGCGGCGGGAAATGTTTACTCTACGTCTTACTTTGACGCGTTCGAAAAAGTTTAACTTGATTGAGGCTGGAAGTTACTTTCACGTTTTCATCATCAATTATGTTCAAGTTTAATAATATTTCATTATTGTTCTTAGTATATACATCTTCATTTCTGTTAAAAATATTTCTATATATTTTAGTACAGTTTTCTGCCTTTCCTAACGTTACAATATTTTCCTCTGTTGACGCGTTTCGGAGTGACTCAATTTTCAAAATCTAAATCGTACTTTTAAGTTTGGAAAATAGGGTCAATTTGATACGCGATAACAGAGGAGTGTATTGTAACGTTAGGAAATGCAGAAAACTGTACTCAAATACATATAATACTTTATTATTGTTACTGGAATAATACCAGCTTGTTACACAAGTATGTGTAACACATGACTACACATGTGTAGATATATGCGAGTTTCCCAATAGTAATCACAGGAGAGATAGTATTAAATTATTGGGACAATGTGCTGGAGTATAAGGACCATTTATATTATATATCTTACTGATCAAGGACAAGTTATTTTACACGAATTTCGTTTTTGAATTTAAGACTTTTATACCAATCATACAAAAAGTTATTGGATGCACATAAACATAGAATTTCGCTTCAATATAATTTCACTTCCGTCAGGTTACGCTATGAGTGTATCGTGTTTGTAAATAGAGACGAGTAAACTCGTAGTAATCACAGAAGAGTTAATATTAGTAATCAATGTGCATTTAGAAAGCGGGAATGTTCGTTAACAATTTATAGAAGTTTCTATTGCTTCAAAACTTCAACTGATGATTTATTGGATGTTGTTTTTATTAAAACCATTGTACTGTTGTGTGTTTATTCTCGTTAATTATATTTTGTGACTCGTTTCAACTTACACAAATGTTTATACAACAATCGAAACCCCCCATTGTTTGTTTACTTTTTACTTGCTTGTATGAGCAGGTGAACATATTCCCTGAATATTATTTACTTCAAATATTACTATTAATATTTACTAGTGTTCTGTGCACGTTATTAAAATCACCAAATTATTATCACAAAATATAGTAGGTGGAGAAATCATAGTTTATTTTAGTAGCATTATACAATAAAATGACGTGACACGGTTTGTTGTGAACAATGGCTGAAATGTTCTTATCCGTAATAAATTGATAGTTTATTTCTTTATTACAAATTTAAATTTATTGGAAAGTAATTTAACAAAGGCGTCTGAAAGATATATGATAATATATTCCACAGGTAGGTCCAAATATTATCGTACGCCTAAATGGGTTGCCTCGTTGTTTAAATTGAATGGAAATTGTAATAGTAAAGTCTATTACATATGAAAACCTTTATAGAATTAAAACAAAAAAAGTGGAGCACATTCGCAGATAAATAATACGTGGTAAAGAACAAAACATTTATTACACAGACATGAATGTTTCTTAAGACATCACTTCCTACAACTATTACAAATATTTCTATACAAGCCGCAAGTTTATTATTTTTAATTTTATACTTATTTATACATCTATAACAATTACATTCCCCCTTTATTGAAAATATTAAAACAATATGCATTAGGGTTTGGATCATTTTTATTAAATTTCTCTGCGGTTGAAGGACAAATTATTTTTAAGGAGTTTTATTTTTGAAGGGAAAATTCCTGTTGTTGTTGTTGTCGTGTGGCAAGTGCAAAAAAAAACAATAAAAACGGAAAAAAACGTGTTTAAAGAAAGGTAGAGAGAGCACAGTTACACGGGTCCAAAGGCGTGAAGCACTGCACCGGCCACATCTGCAAATTTGTCCGTATAAAGGGTCTCCCTAGAACAGTTTAAGTCAATTTTATATAGTGCTGCAATGATGGACGGGCAGTTGAAGAGGTGATCGGGATTAAGCTGTATCCCTGGGCAGTGCCTACATTCAGGGTATGTTCTTGATCCATGAGGCAAGATTTTCATGTCTTTGAGGTGCATTGTCCTCATTCTGGAAATTGTTTTTGTTATTTCCCTGTCGAAGTTAAGCTCGGGAAGTGATGATTTTCTTCGGTTGTTATGGCAGAGCTTCTGTTTTACAACGGCATTAACGTCGGAAGATGTTGTAATCACGGGGGCTGCTTCGATGGTCCTCGCTTTCTTGGCCAAAAACTCCTACTAAACCTAATTGGCTGGAGATAAACATACAACTTCGCTGCAGCAGACGTTCCGTCAGGATACGCTACGAGTCGCCTCAAAGTGATTTAGAGGATAACATATGATTTCATTTATCAGCTGATTTTATGTTATACGTATTGTTGTAAAGGACCGTTATAACACGCTATATATGTTACATTATTTATTGAACATTACTAAGGAAAATGGTAATTGTTAAATACATTTGATCAATCATTTATGAAAAATAGTTATTACTTTTTTGATAAATCTATTGATACAATTACTTCAATATAACGGTAATAATAAGTTATGGTGTTTCCAAATTTTGAAATAAAATTTTCGTATGCGCTTCTGATAACAAATGTTTATGTAAAATCTCATTACGCAAAATTAAAGGATGTTCTCTTTTCAAACTTTCTGCAGACTTAGCTATGAAAAAGTTCACCGTCAGTACTCTCACAAATTTTGAACTAACTTATTAATCTAAATAAAAATATTTCTGATTTTTTTAGTATTTTGATGTTAATATAATTAAAACGATTATTGGCTAAATCTTTATGGAATAACGTCACACAGTCTAGCCGTTTATATATTCACAACACAACCTGTTTCATCCAAGCTATCATAATATAGATAATATCTAATTTTCATCACGTTCTTAAGTGAAAGTATTCTAAGGACTTTACCATTTTAATATTAATTAAAATATGGAATTAAGCCCCTAAGTATAATGGAACATGGGTATAGTAAGCAGGTGCTTAGTTTCCCAACACACCCAAAACCAAAATGGCGCTAACATATTCGTTCAATGAATCTATTAAAAGGCTCTTATTCAGGGTTAGTTTTAGTTAATATTATTCTCAACAAATAATCATGTGAACAATATGATTTTGCTTGTAGCATTGTGATAACGTTTTTAAGTATTAATATAACAATAAAAATCTGCCAAACTACAAAGATAATTTATTCTTTCTACAACTTAATAACCGACTTTATTACATCGTATTAGAGCAATATCGCAGTGTTGGAGGAGGGGAAACAAGAAAGTTGAATAGATCTATCACATAAATATCTGAAAACTCTAAAATACCATAAACTCATGGAAAATATTAGTGATATTCTCGATACACAGGGGTGTTATAAACAGAATATAGGAGCTTATACCTGGCGGAACAAAGTTTAATTTGTATTAGAGTCCATAAAGAAGAAACCACCCACATATTAATTCAAGTCCCTGTTTACATGTAGTAACTTATAATTGCAGAAAAGACCTATATGAGGAAGATCGGTTGAAATGCAAAAAAAATAATTTAAGTTTCAGTTCTTCTTAACTTCAATTTATTTACAAATAATCAATATTATAGCAAAATAACATATTATAGCAAAATATTATAGCTAAAGAAGATATACAGGGAATCAATTGTATATATTTTCTTTTCAGATGGTTTTTGTATAAATCAAGAAATGTAGAAAATTATTTCAAAGGTATTATTTTATTTCTTTCACCAGGAATTCATTTCGTAAAGTTTTTACAACATACATGTACCTACACTTATTACTGATAAAAAGACTATTTCACTACTTATATTTTTTTAATTTTCATGAATTAAAATACAACAATATCCGAGTTGAATATGTTCATTGTAAAATATTATATACTTCATCAATTGTTAGGTTTTTAAATTCGTTGACCATTTATTCCGCATTTTTAGAGGTCAGTACGTAAATATAAAATCATTAATTTTTTCCACTAGTTCGAATATACACTATATTAATATTTTTTAAAAATATTTAATATTAGTGGTTAAAATTTCAAAAGAATATGATACTTTGTTAAATACATACATACATATATATATATATATATATATATATATATATATATATATATATATAAATTAATAATATATAATATTCAAAAGAAATAGTTTGTTAAATTTATAATTTGCGATTTTGAACAAATTGAGGCCTATTTTAACCATTTGTGTTATCACAATTTTGTAACAGATTTTCTAAATACTGGTTTAGTTGGAAAAGTTAGGATTATAAATTATTAATATTTTTGTTGCCTAATTTGTACACAATATTTCAAAAGAATAATACTGTATTTTATTTAATTTCTTCTATTTGCTCACACTCCCCTGTGTGTTGTATATATATATATATATATATATATATATATATATATATATATATGCTGACACGTATTCCTTCACGAATGGAAAAATATGATGAATTGTTACTATCTGGAGTACATCCGTTCATTCTGCAGTCCATAAATTCGCAGTTCCGACGTTTCGCTAGAATCTCATCCAGCATTGACGAGGTGAATATATATAGGAGCCGAGTTTTCTGCGCTCTTCACTCGCTCTTCTACTGTTGTAGGGTTCATATATATATATATATATATATATATATATATATATATATATATATATATATATATATAACAACTAAGGTTATTCAAGTACAAGAATTATTTAATAATTTTTATTTAATGCTTTTCGTTTATAAACTCGCATCCAGTACCAACATCATGAGGAATGATTATTACAATAATGCAAGAAATAAAACATATGTTAACTTAGAAAATGAATTGTTCCCAAATTAATACAAATTGACACTTTTATCTTGTTGCCGTAACATTATAGACATTGAATATAGTATCAAAATTTAGAATATATTTGTAGTTGTTTATTTATTAAATAGTTATTATCGCTGTATTTATGTATTTTGAATGGTTCATATATTATCTTTCTTTATTAGCATCTTTTATAAGTTTCATATTTTCAATAATTGGAAATTGGTGGTTATTAATAATATAATAATTTACAAATTTTGATTTGTGTATTTGTAGTTTTTTTACAAGCACTAAAATGTTCTTTATGTCTTTCTTTTAATTTTTACTTTGTTGGACCTGTATATGTGTTATTACAGCTTTCACATTCTAATTTTTAAACACCAGCTTTTTCATGCATATTATTTATTTTATTATTGTTATTTATTATATCTGTATGCAATTTTAATATTTGTATTTTTAAATAATTTGGTGATATTTTTTATTTCAACAACTGTAATTAAAACTGAAGTCCATTTTGTATTGTTATTATTATTTTGCAAATTATAATATTATGTTGTTTATTAAAAATATTATTATTAAGTTTGTCAACAGTTTTTTTATAACCGTTTTTAGTTGCGATTTGATAAATAGTAATTGTTTCTCTTATTTTATTTTTTGCATAAGGGTTTTATGCATTCTATATAATAAGTTATATAAGGGCTATCTTTTGGTTATATGAATGGAAATAATTGGTTTGTTTTTGTTGGTTTACGGTTTATCATATGCACATATTTTTAATTTTAATTATTTTAAATTAAAATTCATTTTATTATTTATTTCCATTTCGTAAATTTAATTTGATATTATTAATAGTTTTAATTATTTTATCCAGTATATTGTTTAAATCTATGCTGCTATTGGAAGGTATTTACATTCCCTCACCTACATATCTAAACCAATATTACTTTAACATATCTTTTATATCTTGCAATATTGTATTATTCATTCCTGATGATGTCAACACTGATTATCAACAAAAACGTGTGAATAAAAACTAATAAATAATTCTTTTATTTGAATAACCATGACAATAATAAAATATACAACACAAACTGGACTAATGATATCGAGCCTTGCTTCAGAAACGGACAATGCGAATGGAATACGAATAGAAACTAAACAATGCAACCGACGAGAAAAAAGAAAGCGTATAAATAGCAACAAACGAAACCATTATTTCAACAAAATTTTTAGAAAATAACGTTAAAAATTGCAAGTAAATTAGCTTTCTATTTAGCCACCTAAAATTGTTTTTTGTGAAATATATATATATGTATGTATGTATGTATATAAATAAATAAATAAATAAATAAATATGTATATATATACATATATATATATATATATATATATATATATATATATGTAAATATATGTACATACATATTTATATTAACTGTAATTATAAAAGAAAATGAAATTAAAATTGAATTAGGAATTCAATTAAATAATTGAAATTATTTAAGTAGGATTTGATATTACCTGTTTTCTACCTATTGTTTTATCGTATTTGAGAAATGTAAATATTTCATGTTCAAACAGTTTCAATGCCCTTCCACAGGGATTTGTTACATAAAGCACTACCGTGGGTCTACCTACCGAAGGCTGCGTCGTTGCACCAGTTTAGCGAAATGTTATGCAAATCTCATTAGCGGATTATAATTACTGAGACGATGCGTTTAATAAACTTTCGGCTTTGCTGCGTCGCTATTATAAATATTCATTGCTTGGGACACATTTATGCTGCACAGGCATGCTCAGAAATTTCGAAACTGTTGCATTATTATTTATTACCCTTCTTGGTTATAAGCGTCATTTCTAATTATTATACTCATTATTTAAACTACTGAATAGTTAAAGTGTTTTACTCAGATGTAGATCCAACATTGTGTACTTGTAAATACATAAAAATATAAATAACTATTTTAAATACAATTATTCACAATGTTTGTAACAGGACAATATCTGCCATTTTTTATATCCTACTATTAGTTTACGCTTTCCCTATATTTATTTATTTATATATTTTGTTTATATTTTCAAATGTAAGTAAAATACTTTTATATTCATCCGCACAAGCTCAAATATATATATATATATATATATATATATATATATATATATATATATATTTATAAAGAACAATAGTCAGAATACAAATACAAGAATTATATTTGAATTTACAATTCTTGTATTTGTATTTTGACTTTTGTTCTTTATTAATACACAAGAATACATATTGCGATATATATATATATATATATATATATATATATATACACACACACACACAGTATAGTCTCGATAGTGTAGACTGGACCGAGGTAGATGTGACCGAAACCCTCTTGGATTACGTAAAACACGGATTGGATGGCAGTACGTTCCTGTGCATTAGATAAATATAGGAGTTTTATGCACCCTAATACAGTACTATAATTATAATTGCACTAAATAAATTTATAGAACTGCATAGGAACATTTCTTACAAGCCCGACTCAATTTCTTTGCATAGCTTATTGATACAACCATATCTTGAATGCCCGAATCAAACCCTTTGCGTTACGTATCGATATAAATATATCTTGAATCTCAAAATTATAGAAAATAACACAAATGGTCGCATTTACTTTAATTGCTTTCCTCAGTATATTTTATGACCAAAAGAAATTTAGAAAATAACCTAGTATTTACTGGGAAGATCAGTTTTAAAACTGAATAGAAAAAAAACTCTGACATACTCAAATAAAGTTATAGTCTATACAGAGCGTTAAATAACTTAAACGTAAACACTGAGACACAAGTAAAAGACGTATACAAAGCTCCCAAATTATTCAATTATTAACTCATACGCGTTTCAATGACGAAGTCATCATTATCAGTGAGTGTTGCTACTACAAACTCTACAACTAACAATTGTGTTTGTCGTAGCAACACTCACTGATGATGAGGACTTTGTTATCAAAACGCGTATGAGATATTAATTGAATAATTTGAGAGTTTTGTGTGTGTCTTTTTTTTGTATTAACATAACCTCACAAGCTAAGCTCAAAGAATATTTGTATAAATACATAGGTGCAAATAGGAAATAAATGGATTATCATTGGAATCAATAGGAATTGGAGTCAATTGTAATGCTATTATACTCGTATACTTTCAATATCTCTTACAGAAAATAATTAAAAATATGATACATCTGAGACAATATTTTACTTGATATTTACCTATATTCCTTTAATTCCATTAAGTAAGAAATATATAAATTCATACAAAATTAAATCATATTGTTTTACATTAAATGTTTTTTAATGTAAAAAGCATTCTCTTAATTACAACCAAATGATTCCAATGTTTTGCCTAAAATGACAACAAAACATAAATTCAAAAACTTGCAGTTTTTTTGTAGTACATTTTGTGTTTCTTGTATGAATTATACTTTATTGTATTAGCTTCACCAGAAACACCTATACTTACTGATTTATTCAGCAGGGACGTGTCGCACTAGGTCAGTGCATTATTCAATGCTGTGAGTTACAGACAAAACTGTTGCTCAGGTGTGTTGTGTTTATGTGAGCTTGTGGTGTATTTCTGTTCTGTGATGTTTTTGTTCATAGAGTAGTTGTTAATTATGTTCTCAAATATAGTATTTGATTGTGAGTCAGTTTTGTCGCGAGTGCATAATTAACAACTACTCTATGAACAATAACAGACCACAGAACAGGAATACACCACAGATTCTCACCAACACAATACACCTGAGCCACAGTGTTATCAGTGACTGGGAGCATTGAATAAGGCGCTGACCTAGTGTGAAAGGCGTCTGCTGAGTAAATCAATAAGAAGTGGTTTTTGCACAGTTAATACAAACAGAGTATATTAAATTTACATTATTTAATAGAACAGTAATAATATTATTTACGTATTTCTTCCTATGCAATGACATTTATTGTTGTAGAAGTTAATTATCCAATAAAAGCATAATGGTTTTCCTTAAATATTTACAGCGTGCCTGGTGAGCTACGCCACTGAGACAGTCATGCAGCTGTGCCACGGGAAACGACGATGCTCTCTGTCAGCTGACGTGACAACTTTTGGTAACCCGTGCAACCACCAGTCAAAGCTATACTTGAAAGTTGTATATACCTGTGGTAAGTTAATGCATTTATATACTTTATAGGTTGTATTTTAAACGTGCCTAGCCTCAATGTAACCCAAAACTCGGAAACAAATTTACAATATTTTTTTAATTTTGTTTAAAAGTATAACAAAGTTATGTCAAGAATTTTCTAGAAATTATTCCGGAAACTTAACTTTTGTTTTATAAAGTCAAACAATGCAGACGTCTCATAGATTTGCGTAAGATAGTGTTTGTTTCTACTTTACGACATATTTGTATTTATACCAATTTACATTTAGCCTATTCCTAAATGGAAGTTAACATCTGGTATCTTCGAAGCCATTAAAGTTATGTAATGCGACCTACCATATATAACTCCCCTATACATTCTGAATGTAAACATGAGCTCAGAAAAAGTTTTAAAAAATTTCAAAATTTTGGCCTAAAATATACCAAAGTTTTAAGTTATGTCGGAAAATTAAGGACTCTTGGGTAGTTAAATTTTTTTTTATTACGTCACATAATGGAGAAAGTGGCGTAGAAGTGTGTAACATGATATATTTAAGTTTATACCTATTAACATTTGGCCTATTTTTAAGTGAAAGTTAGTATCTGATATCTTCAATACAATTAAAGATATCTATTTCAAATTACCACTTAATATTCTCCTATAAATCCTGAATGTAAACCAATGTTCAGATAAAAGTTTACACAGAATCATTATTCGGGAGTTAAAAAGTTTAAATAATGATGATGACGCCTACTAACATCAAAACCGGTTTCTATTGCCAGGTTTCATTAAATTTTACAGAGTTTCATATATATCGCAAAATTACGAATAATAATAGGTATATCCCCGTAGATTCGAACCATTGTATGTCACATAAACTTGCAGTATTTAATAGTATGATTGATAGATTAATTGAAATACCTTTAAATAAAAATAGATTTGAAATTGAACTTGCTAGAATTAAAGAAATAGCCAAATTTAATGGATATGATCCTAAAATTATTAATAATATATTAAGAAAACAGAGTTTGAATAAATTAAGAAAAGATTCCACTACCTTAATACCAGAGGGAGAAACTGTTAAAAATAAATATATTAGTTTACCCTTTGATAAAAGTTTAACAAAAGGCCTAGAAAAAGTTTTTAAAGAAGTAAATTTTAAAGTAGCATATTAGAGCCAAAATAGCCTTAAAAATCTCTTGGGTAACCCAAAAGATAAAATAGAAACATTGGATAAGTCAGGGATTTATAAAGTAACTTGTAATTCATGTGAAAAGATTTATATTGGTCAAACTAAACGAAAAATTTCCACTAGATTCAAAGAACACATTAGTCATATAAAATTTCAAAGGCCAGAGAAATCAAGTGTAGCTGAACATATCTTAGAAACTAATCATAATTTAGATATAAATAACCTTAAATTAATTAAAAATGTTAAATCAAAAAATATGTTAAATCGCTTCGAAAGTATGTTTATTAATAAATATGAAACTAATAAATTATTAAATTCTGACAAAGGGCCTATCCCGAATTCCCAATTGTATCTATTAGTTAAGAGATAGTTATAGTTTTAAATATTAAATGTGTAAATTTAATAATTACTGTAAAAATAATGTAACGGTAACTCCTTCTGTTAGACCAGACCTAGTGGTTACTCGTAACATGATTGGTCGGATAGTGTAGGGGGCGTGGCCAAGGAGTTCCCGTTGCTTATAAATACGCATAGGTTTAGCTGTAAGTTACTTATTTGTAAAAATACCTCTGAAGATGATTACTTTGTAGTCGAAATGTACATAAGGTTAAAATAAAATTTGTTGAATTTGTGGTGAGAGGTTGTTTTAATTAATATAAACATTTACGCCACAGTTGCTTTAAGTTGTTGATAAATAAAGGTAGACTGATATTTTAAAAATTATATTCACTTAAGAACAATAACAAATATGAAGTTAAGTTGTGGTATTGAAACATGTAAATGAATGATTTATATATATATATATACATTTCATATTAAGCAGTATATTCATATACACATATAAAATATGTTTTCTTGTTTAATAATCTAAAACAATATCGGTTATTAAAGTACAAGAATATTTATTAATTTATATTTAAAGCTTTTCGTTGGTAAACTGTACCAACATCATCTGGATTGAACAATACAATAATGCAAGATATAAATCATATATTATTTTAGAAATAGAATTGTTACAATTTGTATAGATTTGAACAATTCTATTCCTATTTCTAATTTAACATATGTTTTTGGCCTATATCTTACCAACACAAACTTGGAATATAAATTAATAAATATAATTGTATTTCAATTACCTATATTGTATTATATGTATATATATATATATATATATATATATATATATATATATATATATATATATATATGTATATATATATGTATGTATATATATATATATATGTGTGTGTGTGTGTGTGTGTGTGTGTGTGTGTGTGTGTGTGTGTGTGTGTGTGTGTATCGATATCTATGGGAAGACGGTTTCAGAAGCTATGTTAGTTTAAATTTAAAATACAGTATTATATCTAAATGACAAATTGTAAATACAATTTTATCAATATGTTATCAAAACAACTGTGTAACTTAATGTGAAGACATTTTGTTTATAAATCAGACGATTTTATAGTTTTGTTCAACAAATCTGAAAGACGATGAATTACATTTTTTGTCCATATGTTTTAATTGTTGTGTCTCTATCTTTATGTTATGCTCATTTATCATTGTAGTAATTTTCCTTTGCTTTTATTTATAATAATTATTTTTCGATTAACCTTTTCTCATTACACATCTTACGTTTATAACACCACTCTACTTATTATAATAAATTCTGTTTCGCTTTCAAATTTTGTTTAACAAATAATACTCAAGTTCTCAGTTACAACATTTAATTAAAGCAACCCAAAGTTCCCCTTCTCAGAAACATTGTTCTACACTTCAGAGGTTTTGCGTTTCTTAATAAAATGTTTTGTCTCTAAACTTTTTTCTTGTGCTTTACGAATTCCTTTCGTTTTACAATTACTTTCTTCAGAGTTTTATTCGTGAAACTCTGGGTTATACTTTATGTTTTATCTGGAATTGTCACACTGGATACATTGGCATCTTACTATCGTATTTTTCGTCAATTCTCTGAATCACTAGATAGTCTGATGAATACATTCTCTTTTGAGTGGGTCTATTTGGTTTAATTCGTTCACTGAAGAAAAATGGAGAAATTTGGTAGAATATATTTTGTTACCTATTTTCGAGTGTTCGATAACTGTAAAACGTTATGAGTGAGATGCATTTGAATACAGGCTTTCTTTTTATTTCGTCATATTATTCAACGTAAACACCTCATAGATAGGTTTTTATTTATTTTATTTAAAGTTCATACCAAATTTATGCTTAGTTATTTTGCTTTTATGCCTTTTTACTTTTTGCATTGTTATCATATTAGCTCCTCGTACGTAATTCTGAGTTTAAAATTATGTTTCTCTAATTAAGTGATTCTATATTTTTTTGGCATTGAAGATTTGGTTTTTCTATTTATATTAGCGAATTTATCTTATAACCTTTAATTTGAGAAATTGTTTTGGAAATCTGAGATGCTATCAAACGTTTCCAGTTTCAGTGTTTAATTTTAATAAACCTCTTCACAAATTAATTTTATTTACCAAGTTCTTCGAGTCATTCCGGTTTGTCTGAGTGTCAGTAGATATCTTTCTATGACGATTTTGAAAACCAACCTAAAAAATAATATATTTTAATGATTTTACTTTGTGCAATTTCAGATGATTTTTTATAAATTTAATATTTTTATACACACGAAGGCCAATGTTTTTGAGATAAAGTGAAAATAATCTGGTTACGTATATAGAGATTTTAAAATGAAACTTGCCAATTTTACCGCTTGAAATGTATCTTTGTATCTTTACACTAAATAAATTAACATTTTCATCATCTCATGTTCCAAAGCTTTAAATTTCTTACTTTCTTTAGTATGTAGATTATTTATGAACTGCTATATACCAATAATTTAAATTATGTCATTTATTGAATAGCTGTGGATATTTTAATTCCTTCTATTAGTTTACACTCTCATTCTATATATCTTTTTAAAATTTTCAGAAGCTAAAATACTTTTTATATATTCGTTCAAGTTCAAATACTTTTTAAAAATTTGTAGTGGATGGCACTTAATGTATCTACAGTTTTTTTTCAAACAATATTGCATTAAATAAAAGTAAGGCAGTGATTTCAGTTTTAAATGTGGCAACGTATGCATTATAATTATGTCGTACTATTTGACTTAAAAATGAGATAACAAATTATTTTAACTTGAAGAAACTGTGGCGTAAATGTTTATATTAAATAAAAACAACTTCTTACCACAAATTCAACAATTTTAATTTTAACCTTATGTACATTTCGATTACAAAGTAATCACCTTCAGAGTTATTTTACACTCTCTGTAATACTCATTT
>JBAIZL010000347.1:0-21064 GCA_036971475.1 Prosapia bicincta
TTATCTACACCTGCCTTGCGGTGCGTCGTAGGTTACTCATATTATATCATATATGTATGCTTCATTTTGCACTCGCCAAATACTAAGCTAGGGAAAATAGTTACATTATCTACACCTGCCTTGCGGTGCGTCGTAGGTTACTCACATTATATCATATATTTATGCTTCATTTTACACTCGCTAAATACTAAGCTAGGGAAAATAATTACATTATCTACACCTGCCTTGCGGTGCGTCGTAGGTTACTCACATTATATCATATATTTATGCTTCATTTTACACTCGCCAAATACTACGCTAGGGAAAATAATTACATTATCTACACCTGCCTTGCGGTGCGTCGTAGGTTACTCACATTATATCATATATTTATGCTTCATTTTACACTCGCCAAATACTAAGCTAGGGAAAATAATTACATTATCTACACCTCCCTTGCGGTGCGTCGTAGGTTACTCATATTATATCATATATGTATGCTTCATTTTGCACTCGCCAAATACTAAGCTAGGGAAAATAATTACATTATCTACACCTGCCTTGCGGTGCGTCGTAGGATACACACATTATAACACATATTTATGCTTCATTTTACACTCGCTAAACACTAAGCTAGGGAAAATAATTACATTATCTACACCTGCCTTGCGGTGCGTCGTAGGATACACACATTATAACACATATTTATGCTTCACTTTACACTCGCCAAATACTAAGCTAGGGAAAATAATTACATTATCTACACCTGCCTTGCGGTGCGTCGTAGGTTACACATATTATATCATATATTTATGCTTCATTTTTCACTCGCCAAACACTAAGCTAGGGAAAATAATTACATTATCTACACCTGCCTTGCGGTGCGTCGTAGGTTACACATATTATATCATATATTTATGCTTCATTTTTCACTCGCCAAACACTAAGCTAGGGAAAATAATTACATTATCTACACCTGCCTTGCGGTGCGTCGTAGGTTACACATATTATATCATATATTTATGCTTCACTTTACACTCGCTAAACACTAAGCTAGGGAAAATAATTACATTATCTACACCTGCCTTGCGGTGCGTCGTAGGTTACACATATTATATCATATATTTATGCTTCATTTTTCACTCGCCAAACACTAAGCTAGGGAAAATAATTACATTATCTACACCTGCCTTGCGGTGCGTCGTAGGTTACACATATTATATCATATATTTATGCTTCATTTTACACTCGCCAAATATTAAGCTAGGGAAAATAATTACATTATCTACACCTGCCTTGCGGTGCGTCGTAGGTTACACATATTATATCATATATTTATGCTTCATTTTACACTCGCCAAATACTAAGCTAGGGAAAATAATTACATTATCTACACCTGCCTTGCGGTGCGTCGTAGGTTACTCACATTATATCATATATTTATGCTTCATTTTACACTCGCCAAACACTAAGCTAGGGAAAATAATTACATTATCTACACCTGCCTTGCGGTGCGTCGTAGGTTACTCACATTATATCATATATTTATGCTTCATTTTACACTCGCCAAACACTAAGCTAGGGAAAATAATTACATTATCTACACCTGCCTTGCGGTGCGTCGTAGGATACACACATTATAACACATATTTATGCTTCATTTTACACTCGCTAAATACTAAGCTAGGGAAAATAATTACATTATCTACACCTGCCTTGCGGTGCGTCGTAGGTTACTCACATTATATCATATATTTATGCTTCATTTTACACTCGCCAAATACTAAGCTAGGGAAAATAATTACATTATCTACACCTGCCTTGCGGTGCGTCGTAGGTTACTCACATTATATCATATATTTATGCTTCATTTTACACTCGCTAAATACTAAGCTAGGGAAAATAATTACATTATCTACACCTGCCTTGCGGTGCGTCGTAGGTTACTCACATTATATCATATATTTATGCTTCATTTTACACTCGCCAAATACTAAGCTAGGGAAAATAATTACATTATCTACACCTGCCTTGCGGTGCGTCGTAGGTTACACATATTATATCATATATTTATGCTTCATTTTACACTCGCTAAATACTAAGCTAGGGAAAATAATTACATTATCTACACCTGCCTTGCGGTGCGTCGTAGGTTACACATATTATATCATATATTTATGCTTCATTTTACACTCGCTAAATACTAAGCTAGGGAAAATAATTACATTATCTACACCTGCCTTGCGGTGCGTCGTAGGTTACACACATTATATCATATATTTATGCTTCATTTTACACTCGCTAAATACTAAGCTAAGGAAAATAATTACATTATCTACACCTGCCTTGCGGTGCGTCGTAGGTTACTCACATTATATCATATATTTATGCTTCATTTTACACTCGCCAAATACTAAGCTAGGGAAAATAATTACATTATCTACACCTGCCTTGCGGTGCGTCGTAGGTTACACATATTATATCATATATTTATGCTTCATTTTACACTCGCTAAATACTAAGCTAGGGAAAATAATTACATTATCTACACCTGCCTTGCGGTGCGTCGTAGGTTACTCACATTATATCATATATTTATGCTTCATTTTACACTCGCCAAATACTAAGCTAGGGAAAATAATTACATTATCTACACCTGCCTTGCGGTGCGTCGTAGGTTACTCACATTATATCATATATTTATGCTTCATTTTACACTCGCCAAATACTAAGCTAGGGAAAATAATTACATTATCTACACCTGCCTTGCGGTGCGTCGTAGGTTACTCACATTATATCATATATTTATGCTTCATTTTACACTCGCTAAATACTAAGCTAGGGAAAATAATTACATTATCTACACCTGCCTTGCGGTGCGTCGTAGGTTACTCACATTATATCATATATTTATGCTTCATTTTACACTCGCCAAATACTAAGCTAGGGAAAATAATTACATTATCTACACCTGCCTTGCGGTGCGTCGTAGGTTACACATATTATATCATATATTTATGCTTCATTTTACACTCGCCAAATACTAAGCTAGGGAAAATAATTACATTATCTACACCTGCCTTGCGGTGCGTCGTAGGTTACTCATATTATATCATATATGTATGCTTCATTTTGCACTCGCCAAATACTAAGCTAGGGAAAATAGTTACATTATCTACACCTGCCTTGCGGTGCGTCGTAGGTTACTCACATTATATCATATATTTATGCTTCATTTTACACTCGCTAAATACTAAGCTAGGGAAAATAATTACAGTATCTACACCTGCCTTGCGGTGCGTCGTAGGTTACTCACATTATATCATATATTTATGCTTCATTTTACACTCGCCAAATACTAAGCTAGGGAAAATAATTACATTATCTACACCTGCCTTGCGGTGCGTCGTAGGTTACTCACATTATACCATATATTTATGCTTCATTTTACACTCGCCAAATACTAAGCTAGGGAAAATAATTACATTATCTACACCTGCCTTGCGGTGCGTCGTAGGTTACTCATATTATATCATATATGTATGCTTCATTTTGCACTCGCCAAATACTAAGCTAGGGAAAATAATTACATTATCTACACCTGCCTTGCAGTGCGTCGTAGGTTACTCATATTATATCATATATGTATGCTTCATTTTGCACTCGCCAAATACTAAGCTAGGGAAAATAGTTACATTATCTACACCTGCCTTGCGGTGCGTCGTAGGTTACTCACATTATATCATATATTTATGCTTCATTTTACACTCGCTAAATACTAAGCTAGGGAAAATAATTACATTATCTACACCTGCCTTGCGGTGCGTCGTAGGTTACTCACATTATATCATATATTTATGCTTCATTTTACACTCGCCAAATACTAAGCTAGGGAAAATAATTACATTATCTACACCTGCTTGCGGTGCGTCGTAGGTTACTCACATTATATCATATATTTATGCTTCATTTTACACTCGCCAAATACTAAGCTAGGGAAAATAATTACATTATCTACACCTGCCTTGCGGTGCGTCGTAGGTTATTCATATTATATCATATATTTATGCTTCATTTTACACTCGCCAAATATTAAGCTAGGGAAAATAATTACATTATCTACACCTGCCTTGCGGTGCGTCGTAGGTTATTCATATTATATCATATATTTATGCTTCATTTTACACTCGCCAAATATTAAGCTAGGGAAAATAATTACATTATCTACACCTGCCTTGCAGTGCGTCGTAGGTTACTCATATTATATCATATATTTATGCTTCATTTTACACTCGCCAAATATTAAGCTAGGGAAAATAATTACATTATCTACACCTGCCTTGCAGTGCGTCGTAGGTTACTCATATTATATCATATATTTATGCTTCATTTTACACTCGCCAAATATTAAGCTAGGGAAAATAATTACATTATCTACACCTGCCTTGCGGTGCGTCGTAGGTTATTCATATTATATCATATATTTATGCTTCATTTTACACTCGCCAAATATTAAGCTAGGGAAAATAATTACATTATCTACACCTGCCTTGCAGTGCGTCGTAGGTTACTCACATTATATCATATATTTATGCTTCATTTTCCACTCGCCAAATACTAAGCTAGGGAAAATAATTACATTATCTACACCTGCCTTGCGGTGCGTCGTAGGTTATTCATATTATATCATATATTTATGCTTCATTTTACACTCGCCAAATATTAAGCTAGGGAAAATAGTTACATTATCTACACCTGCCTTGCGGTGCGTCGTAGGTTACTCACATTATATCATATATTTATGCTTCATTTTACACTCGCTAAATACTAAGCTAGGGAAAATAATTACATTATCTACACCTGCCTTGCGGTGCGTCGTAGGTTACTCACATTATATCATATATTTATGCTTCATTTTACACTCGCCAAATACTAAGCTAGGAAAAATAATTACATTATCTACACCTGCCTTGCGGTGCGTCGTAGGTTACTCACATTATATCATATATTTATGCTTCATTTTACACTCGCTAAATACTAAGCTAGGGAAAATAATTACATTATCTACACCTGCCTTGCGGTGCGTCGTAGGTTACTCACATTATATCATATATTTATGCTTCATTTTACACTCGCCAAATACTAAGCTAGGGAAAATAATTACATTATCTACACCTGCCTTGCGGTGCGTCGTAGGTTACTCATATTATATCATATATGTATGCTTCATTTTGCACTCGCCAAATACTAAGCTAGGGAAAATAATTACATTATCTACACCTGCCTTGCAGTGCGTCGTAGGTTACTCATATTATATCATATATGTATGCTTCATTTTGCACTCGCCAAATACTAAGCTAGGGAAAATAGTTACATTATCTACACCTGCCTTGCGGTGCGTCGTAGGTTACTCACATTATATCATATATTTATGCTTCATTTTACACTCGCTAAATACTAAGCTAGGGAAAATAATTACATTATCTACACCTGCCTTGCGGTGCGTCGTAGGTTACTCACATTATATCATATATTTATGCTTCATTTTACACTCGCCAAATACTAAGCTAGGGAAAATAATTACATTATCTACACCTGCCTTGCGGTGCGTCGTAGGTTACTCACATTATATCATATATTTATGCTTCATTTTACACTCGCCAAATACTAAGCTAGGTAAAATAATTACATTATCTACACCTGCCTTGCGGTGCGTCGTAGGTTACACACATTATAACACATATTTATGCTTCATTCTATACTCGCTAAACACTAAGCTAGGAAAAATAATTACATTATCTACACCTGCCTTGCGCTTTGTCGTAGAATACACATATTATATCATATATTTAGGCTTAATTTTATACTCGAAAAACACTAAAGTAAAAAATAAATAAATTATCTAGATCTGCCTTGCGCTTCATCGTAGGATACACATATTATATCATATACTTAGGCTTAATTTTACACGAAAAACAATAAGGTACAGAAAATAATTACATTATCTACACCTGCGTCGTAGGATATAGACATTGTATCATATATTTATGCTTCATTTTACACTCGCTAAACACTAAGGCAGAGAAAATAATTACATTATATATCCTAAATTTATGCTTCATTTTACATTTGTTAAGCTTTAAGGCATAGAAATTAATTGCATTATCTACACCTGCCTTGCGGTGCGTCGTAGGATACTCACATTATATCATATATTTATGCTTCAGTTTACACTCTCCAAACACTAAGGTAAAGAAATTAATTACATTATCCACACCTGCCTGGCAGTGCATCATAGGAGATACAAATTATAATATATATTAATACTGCACTGTACACTTGTCAATCACTAAGTTAAATAATATAATTACATTATCTGCACCTGCATGGTAGTGCGTCGTAGGATACACACATTATATCTTAGTTTTTTGCTTCATTTTACGTTTGCCAAACACTGAGGTAGAAAAAATAATTACATTATTTACACCTGCCTTGCAGTGTGTCGTAGGATACACACTATGGTAGAGAAAATAGTTACATTGTTAACATCTGCCATGCTGTGTCGTAGGATACACATTTCACTATATATTTGTGAATTAGTTTCCACACGCCAAACTCAAAGACAATGTCTACAGTCATAACCTATATTTACACATCAGTTCATATTCGCTAATAATAAAGTCAGATTTAATGTTAGCATTATCCATAGCTGCCAGCAAAGCGCCGTGGGAAACAAACATTATGTCATATATTTATGCTTCAGTTTACACTCGCTAAACACATAGATGTATACAATAATAACATTACCTTCATGTGCCTTGCAGTTACATCTCTTCATATATTTGCAACAATTTACACTCACTAATAATAAAGGGAGAGGCAGTAATATTATCTACATGTGTCTTGCATTTCCCAGTAGGATAATCACTGTGCAGTTATGCTTCAGTTTACACTGTCTCATTATAAAGACAGAGACAATAATAACAATGTCCACACCTGCCTTGAAGTGCGTCGTAGGGTTCACTCCTATTATATATTTATGCATTAGTTTACACTGTCTCATTATAAAGACAGAGACAATAATAACAATGTCCACACCTGCCTTGAAGTGCGTCGTAGGGTTCACTCCTATTATATATTTATGCATTAGTTTACACTGTCTCATTATAAAGACAGAGACAATAATAACAATGTCCACACCTGCCTTGAAGTGCGTCGTAGGGTTCACTCCTATTATATATTTATGCATTAGTTTACACTGTCTCATTATAAAGACAGAGACAATAATAACAATGTCCACACCTGCCTTGAAGTGTGTCGTAGGGTTCACTCCTATTATATATTTATGCATTAGTTTACACTGTCTCATTATAAAGACAGAGACAATAATAACAATGTCCACACCTGCCTTGAAGTGTGTCGTAGGGTTCACTCCTATTATATATTTATGCATTAGTTTACACTGTCTCATTATAAAGACAGAGACAATAATAACAATGTCCACACCTGCCTTGAAGTGCGTCGTAGGGTTCACTCCTATTATATATTTATGCATTAGTTTACACTGTCTCATTATAAAGGCAGAGACAATAATAACAATGTCCACACCTGCCTTGAAGTGCGTCGTAGGGTTCACTCCTATTATATATTTATGCATTAGTTTACACTGTCTCATTATAAAGGCAGAGACAATAATAACAATGTCCACACCTGCCTTGAAGTGCGTCATAGGGTTCACTCCTATTATATATTTATGCATTAGTTTACAGTGTCTCATTATAAAGACAGAGACAATAATAACAATGTCCACACCTGCCTTGAAGTGCGTCGTAGGGTTCACTCCTATTATATATTTATGCATTAGTTTACACTGTCTCATTATAAAGACAGAGACAATAATAACAATGTCCACACCTGCCTTGAAGTGCGTCGTAGGGTTCACTCCTATTATATATTTATGCATTAGTTTACAGTGTCTCATTATAAAGACAGAGACAATAATAACAATGTCCACACCTGCCTTGAAGTGCGTCGTAGGGTTCACTCCTATTATATATTTATGCATTAGTTTACAGTGTCTCATTATAAAGACAGAGACAATAATAACAATGTCCACACCTGCCTTGAAGTGTGTCGTAGGGTTCACTCCTATTATATATTTATGCATTAGTTTACACTGTCTCATTATAAAGACAGAGACAATAATAACAATGTCCACACCTGCCTTGAAGTGTGTCGTAGGGTTCACTCCTATTATATATTTATGCATTAGTTTACACTGTCTCATTATAAAGACAGAGACAATAATAACAATGTCCACACCTGCCTTGAAGTGTGTCGTAGGGTTCACTCCTATTATATATTTATGCATTAGTTTACACTGTCTCATTATAAAGACAGAGACAATAATAACAATGTCCACACCTGCCTTGAAGTGTGTCGTAGGGTTCACTCCTATTATATATTTATGCATTAGTTTACACTGTCTCATTATAAAGACAGAGACAATAATAACAATGTCCACACCTGCCTTGAAGTGTGTCGTAGGGTTCACTTATATTATATATTTATGCATTAGTTTACACTGTCTCATTATAAAGACAGAGACAATAATAACAATGTCCACACCTGCCTTGAAGTGTGTCGTAGGGTTCACTCCTATTATATATTTATGCATTAGTTTACACTGTCTCATTATAAAGACAGAGACAATAATAACAATGTCCACACCTGCCTTGAAGTGCGTCGTAGGGTTCACTCCTATTATATATTTATGCATTAGTTTACAGTGTCTCATTATAAAGACAGAGACAATAATAACAATGTCCACACCTGCCTTGAAGTGCGTCGTAGGGTTCACTCCTATTATATATTTATGCATTAGTTTACACTGTCTCATTATAAAGACAGAGACAATAATAACAATGTCCACACCTGCCTTGTAGTGCGTCGTAGGGTTCACTCCTATTATATATTTATGCATTAGTTTACACTGTCTCATTATAAAGACAGAGACAATAATAACAATGTCCACACCTGCCTTGAAGTGCGTCGTAGGGTTCACTCCTATTATATATTTATGCATTAGTTTACACTGTCTCATTATAAAGACAGAGACAATAATAACAATGTCCACACCTGCCTTGAAGTGCGTCGTAGGGTTCACTCCTATTATATATTTATGCATTAGTTTACACTGTCTCATTATAAAGACAGAGACAATAATAACAATGTCCACACCTGCCTTGAAGTGCGCCGTAGGGTTCACTCCTATTATATATTTATGCATTAGTTTACACTGTCTCATTATAAAGACAGAGACAATAATAACAATGTCCACACCTGCCTTGAAGTGCGTCGTAGGGTTCACTCCTATTATATATTTATGCATTAGTTTACACTGTCTCATTATAAAGACAGAGACAATAATAACAATGTCCACACCTGCCTTGAAGTGCGTCGTAGGGTTCACTCCTATTATATATTTATGCATTAGTTTACACTGTCTCATTATAAAGACAGAGACAATAATAACAATGTCCACACCTGCCTTGAAGTGTGTCGTAGGGTTCACTCCTATTATATATTTATGCATTAGTTTACAGTGTCTCATTATAAAGACAGAGACAATAATAACAATGTCCACACCTGCCTTGAAGTGCGTCGTAGGGTTCACTCCTATTATATATTTATGCATTAGTTTACACTGTCTCATTATAAAGACAGAGACAATAATAACAATGTCCACACCTGCCTTGAAGTGTGTCGTAGGGTTCACTCCTATTATATATTTATGCATTAGTTTACACTGTCTCATTATAAAGACAGAGACAATAATAACAATGTCCACACCTGCCTTGAAGTGCGTCGTAGGGTTCACTCCTATTATATATTTATGCATTAGTTTACACTGTCTCATTATAAAGACAGAGACAATAATAACAATGTCCACACCTGCCTTGAAGTGCGTCGTAGGGTTCACTCCTATTATATATTTATGCATTAGTTTACACTGTCTCATTATAAAGACAGAGACAATAATAACAATGTCCACACCTGCCTTGAAGTGTGTCGTAGGGTTCACTCCTATTATATATTTATGCATTAGTTTACACTGTCTCATTATAAAGACAGAGACAATAATAACAATGTCCACACCTGCCTTGAAGTGCGTCGTAGGGTTCACTCCTATTATATATTTATGCATTAGTTTACACTGTCTCATTATAAAGACAGAGACAATAATAACAATGTCCACACCTGCCTTGAAGTGCGTCGTAGGGTTCACTCCTATTATATATTTATGCATTAGTTTACACTGTCTCATTATAAAGACAGAGACAATAATAACAATGTCCACACCTGCCTTGAAGTGTGTCGTAGGGTTCACTCCTATTATATATTTATGCATTAGTTTACACTGTCTCATTATAAAGACAGAGACAATAATAACAATGTCCACACCTGCCTTGAAGTGCGTCGTAGGGTTCACTCCTATTATATATTTATGCATTAGTTTACACTGTCTCATTATAAAGACAGAGACAATAATAACAATGTCCACACCTGCCTTGAAGTGCGTCGTAGGGTTCACTCCTATTATATATTTATGCATTAGTTTACACTGTCTCATTATAAAGACAGAGACAATAATAACAATGTCCACACCTGCCTTGAAGTGCGTCGTAGGGTTCACTCCTATTATATATTTATGCATTAGTTTACACTGTCTCATTATAAAGACAGAGACAATAATAACAATGTCCACACCTGCCTTGAAGTGCGTCGTAGGGTTCACTCCTATTATATATTTATGCATTAGTTTACACTGTCTCATTATAAAGACAGAGACAATAATAACAATGTCCACACCTGCCTTGAAGTGTGTCGTAGGGTTCACTCCTATTATATATTTATGCATTAGTTTACACTGTCTCATTATAAAGACAGAGACAATAATAACAATGTCCACACCTGCCTTGAAGTGCGTCGTAGGGTTCACTCCTATTATATATTTATGCATTAGTTTACACTGTCTCATTATAAAGACAGAGACAATAATAACAATGTCCACACCTGCCTTGAAGTGTGTCGTAGGGTTCACTCCTATTATATATTTATGCATTAGTTTACACTGTCTCATTATAAAGACAGAGACAATAATAACAATGTCCACACCTGCCTTGAAGTGCGTCGTAGGGTTCACTCCTATTATATATTTATGCATTAGTTTACACTGTCTCATTATAAAGACAGAGACAATAATAACAATGTCCACACCTGCCTTGAAGTGTGTCGTAGGGTTCACTCCTATTATATATTTATGCATTAGTTTACACTGTCTCATTATAAAGACAGATACAATAATAACAATGTCCACACCTGCCTTGAAGTGTGTCGTAGGGTTCACTCCTATTATATATTTATGCATTAGTTTACACTGTCTCATTATAAAGACAGAGACAATAATAACAATGTCCACACCTGCCTTGAAGTGCGTCGTAGGGTTCACTCCTATTATATATTTATGCATTAGTTTACACTGTCTCATTATAAAGACAGAGACAATAATAACAATGTCCACACCTGCCTTGAAGTGCGTCGTAGGGTTCACTCCTATTATATATTTATGCATTAGTTTACACTGTCTCATTATAAAGACAGAGACAATAATAACAATGTCCACACCTGCCTTGAAGTGTGTCGTAGGGTTCACTCCTATTATATATTTATGCATTAGTTTACAGTGTCTCATTATAAAGACAGAGACAATAATAACAATGTCCACACCTGCCTTGAAGTGCGTCGTAGGGTTCACTCCTATTATATATTTATGCATTAGTTTACACTGTCTCATTATAAAGACAGAGACAATAATAACAATGTCCACACCTGCCTTGAAGTGCGTCGTAGGGTTCACTCCTATTATATATTTATGCATTAGTTTACACTGTCTCATTATAAAGACAGAGACAATAATAACAATGTCCACACCTGCCTTGAAGTGCGTCGTAGGGTTCACTCCTATTATATATTTATGCATTAGTTTACACTGTCTCATTATAAAGACAGAGACAATAATAACAATGTCCACACCTGCCTTGAAGTGCGTCGTAGGGTTCACTCCTATTATATATTTATACATTAGTTTACACTGTCTCATTATAAAGACAGAGACAATAATAACAATGTCCACACCTGCCTTGAAGTGCGTCGTAGGGTTCACTCCTATTATATATTTATGCATTAGTTTACACTGTCTCATTATGAAGACAGAGACAATAATAACAATGTCCACACCTGCCTTGAAGTGCGTCGTAGGGTTCACTCCTATTATATATTTATGCATTAGTTTACACTGTCTCATTATAAAGACAGAGACAATAATAACAATGTCCACACCTGCCTTGAAGTGTGTCGTAGGGTTCACTCCTATTATATATTTATGCATTAGTTTACACTGTCTCATTATAAAGACAGAGACAATAATAACAATGTCCACACCTGCCTTGAAGTGCGTCGTAGGGTTCACTCCTATTATATATTTATGCATTAGTTTACACTGTCTCATTATAAAGACAGAGACAATAATAACAATGTCCACACCTGCCTTGAAGTGCGTCGTAGGGTTCACTCCTATTATATATTTATGCATTAGTTTACACTGTCTCATTATAAAGACAGAGACAATAATAACAATGTCCACACCTGCCTTGAAGTGCGTCGTAGGGTTCACTCCTATTATATATTTATGCATTAGTTTACACTGTCTCATTATAAAGACAGAGACAATAATAACAATGTCCACACCTGCCTTGAAGTGCGTCGTAGGGTTCACTCCTATTATATATTTATGCATTAGTTTACACTGTCTCATTATAAAGACAGAGACAATAATAACAATGTCCACACCTGCCTTGAAGTGCGTCGTAGGGTTCACTCCTATTATATATTTATGCATTAGTTTACACTGTCTCATTATAAAGACAGAGACAATAATAACAATGTCCACACCTGCCTTGAAGTGCGTCGTAGGGTTCACTCCTATTATATATTTATGCATTAGTTTACACTGTCTCATTATAAAGACAGAGACAATAATAACAATGTCCACACCTGCCTTGAAGTGCGTCGTAGGGTTCACTCCTATTATATATTTATGCATTAGTTTACACTGTCTCATTATAAAGACAGAGACAATAATAACAATGTCCACACCTGCCTTGAAGTGCGTCGTAGGGTTCACTCCTATTATATATTTATGCATTAGTTTACACTGTCTCATTATAAAGACAGAGACAATAATAACAATGTCCACACCTGCCTTGAAGTGCGTCGTAGGGTTCACTCCTATTATATATTTATGCATTAGTTTACACTGTCTCATTATAAAGACAGAGACAATAATAACAATGTCCACACCTGCCTTGAAGTGCGTCGTAGGGTTCACTCCTATTATATATTTATGCATTAGTTTACACTGTCTCATTATAAAGGCAGAGACAATAATAACAATGTCCACACCTGCCTTGAAGTGCGTCGTAGGGTTCACTCCTATTATATATTTATGCATTAGTTTACACTGTCTCATTATAAAGACAGAGACAATAATAACAATGTCCACACCTGCCTTGAAGTGCGTCGTAGGGTTCACTCCTATTATATATTTATGCATTAGTTTACACTGTCTCATTATAAAGACAGAGACAATAATAACAATGTCCACACCTGCCTTGAAGTGCGTCGTAGGGTTCACTCCTATTATATATTTATGCATTAGTTTACACTGTCTCATTATAAAGACAGAGACAATAATAACAATGTCCACACCTGCCTTGAAGTGCGTCGTAGGGTTCACTCCTATTATATATTTATGCATTAGTTTACACTGTCTCATTATAAAGACAGAGACAATAATAACAATGTCCACACCTGCCTTGAAGTGCGTCGTAGGGTTCACTCCTATTATATATTTATGCATTAGTTTACACTGTCTCATTATAAAGACAGAGACAATAATAACAATGTCCACACCTGCCTTGAAGTGCGTCGTAGGGTTCACTCCTATTATATATTTATGCATTAGTTTACACTGTCTCATTATAAAGACAGAGACAATAATAACAATGTCCACACCTGCCTTGAAGTGCGTCGTAGGGTTCACTCCTGTTATATATTTATGCATTAGTTTACACTGTCTCATTATAAAGACAGAGACAATTATAACAATGTCCACACCTGCCTTGAAGTGCGTCGTAGTGTTCACTCCTATTATATATTTATGCATTAGTTTACACTGTCTCATTATAAAGACAGAGACAATAATAACAATGTCCACACCTGCCTTGAAGTGCGTCGTAGGGTTCACTCCTATTATATATTTATGCATTAGTTTACAGTGTCTCATTATAAAGACAGAGACAATAATAACAATGTCCACACCTGCCTTGAAGTGCGTCGTAGGGTTCACTCCTATTATATATTTATGCATTAGTTTACAGTGTCTCATTATAAAGACAGAGACAATAATAACAATGTCCACACCTGCCTTGAAGTGCGTCGTAGGGTTCACTCCTATTATATATTTATGCATTAGTTTACACTGTCTCATTATAAAGACAGAGACAATAATAACAATGTCCACACCTGCCTTGAAGTGCGTCGTAGGGTTCACTCCTATTATATATTTATGCATTAGTTTACACTGTCTCATTATAAAGGCAGAGACAATAATAACAATGTCCACACCTGCCTTGAAGTGCGTCGTAGGGTTCACTCCTATTATATATTTATGCATTAGTTTACACTGTCTCATTATAAAGACAGAGACAATAATAACAATGTCCACACCTGCCTTGAAGTGCGTCGTAGGGTTCACTCCTATTATATATTTATGCATTAGTTTACACTGTCTCATTATAAAGACAGAGACAATAATAACAATGTCCACACCTGCCTTGAAGTGCGTCGTAGGGTTCACTCCTATTATATATTTATGCATTAGTTTACACTGTCTCATTATAAAGACAGAGACAATAATAACAATGTCCACACCTGCCTTGAAGTGCGTCGTAGGGTTCACTCCTATTATATATTTATGCATTAGTTTACAGTGTCTCATTATAAAGACAGAGACAATAATAACAATGTCCACACCTGCCTTGAAGTGCGTCGTAGGGTTCACTCCTATTATATATTTATGCATTAGTTTACACTGTCTCATTATAAAGGCAGAGACAATAATAACAATGTCCACACCTGCCTTGAAGTGCGTCGTAGGGTTCACTCCTATTATATATTTATGCATTAGTTTACACTGTCTCATTATAAAGACAGAGACAATAATAACAATGTCCACACCTGCCTTGAAGTGTGTCGTAGGGTTCACTCCTATTATATATTTATGCATTAGTTTACACTGTCTCATTATAAAGACAGAGACAATAATAACAATGTCCACACCTGCCTTGAAGTGTGTCGTAGGGTTCACTCCTATTATATATTTATGCATTAGTTTACACTGTCTCATTATAAAGGCAGAGACAATAATAACAATGTCCACACCTGCCTTGAAGTGCGTCATAGGGTTCACTCCTATTATATATTTATGCATTAGTTTACACTGTCTCATTATAAAGACAGAGACAATAATAACAATGTCCACACCTGCCTTGAAGTGCGTCGTAGGGTTCACTCCTATTATATATTTATGCATTAGTTTACACTGTCTCATTATAAAGGCAGAGACAATAATAACAATGTCCACACCTGCCTTGAAGTGCGTCGTAGGGTTCACTCCTATTATATATTTATGCATTAGTTTACAGTGTCTCATTATAAAGACAGAGACAATAATAACAATGTCCACACCTGCCTTGAAGTGCGTCGTAGGGTTCACTCCTATTATATATTTATGCATTAGTTTACACTGTCTCATTATAAAGGCAGAGACAATAATAACAATGTCCACACCTGCCTTGAAGTGCGTCGTAGGGTTCACTCCTATTATATATTTATGCATTAGTTTACACTGTCTCATTATAAAGACAGAGACAATAATAACAATGTCCACACCTGCCTTGAAGTGCGTCGTAGGGTTCACTCCTATTATATATTTATGCATTAGTTTACACTGTCTCATTATAAAGACAGAGACAATAATAACAATGTCCACACCTAACTTGAAGTGCGTCGTAGGGTTCACTCCTATTATATATTTATGCATTAGTTTACACTGTCTCATTATAAAGGCAGAGACAATAATAACAATGTCCACACCTGCCTTGAAGTGCGTCGTAGGGTTCACTCCTATTATATATTTATGCATTAGTTTACAGTGTCTCATTATAAAGACAGAGACAATAATAACAATGTCCACACCTGCCTTGAAGTGCGTCGTAGGGTTCACTCCTATTATATATTTATGCATTAGTTTACAGTGTCTCATTATAAAGACAGAGACAATAATAACAATGTCCACACCTGCCTTGAAGTGCGTCGTAGGGTTCACTCCTATTATATATTTATGCATTAGTTTACACTGTCTCATTATAAAGGCAGAGACAATAATAACAATGTCCACACCTGCCTTGAAGTGCGTCATAGGGTTCACTCCTATTATATATTTATGCATTAGTTTACACTGTCTCATTATAAAGACAGAGACAATAATAACAATGTCCACACCTGCCTTGAAGTGCGTCGTAGGGTTCACTCCTATTATATATTTATGCATTAGTTTACACTGTCTCATTATAAAGGCAGAGACAATAATAACAATGTCCACACCTGCCTTGAAGTGCGTCATAGGGTTCACTCCTATTATATATTTATGCATTAGTTTACAGTGTCTCATTATAAAGACAGAGACAATAATAACAATGTCCACACCTGCCTTGAAGTGCGTCGTAGGGTTCACTCCTATTATATATTTATGCATTAGTTTACAGTGTCTCATTATAAAGACAGAGACAATAATAACAATGTCCACACCTGCCTTGAAGTGCGTCGTAGGGTTCACTCCTATTATATATTTATGCATTAGTTTACAGTGTCTCATTATAAAGACAGAGACAATAATAACAATGTCCACACCTGCCTTGAAGTGCGTCGTAGGGTTCACTCCTATTATATATTTATGCATTAGTTTACAGTGTCTCATTATAAAGACAGAGACAATAATAACAATGTCCACACCTGCCTTGAAGTGCGTCGTAGGGTTCACTCCTATTATATATTTATGCATTAGTTTACAGTGTCTCATTATAAAGACAGAGACAATAATAACAATGTCCACACCTGCCTTGAAGTGCGTCGTAGGGTTCACTCCTATTATATATTTATGCATTAGTTTACACTGTCTCATTATAAAGGCAGAGACAATAATAACAATGTCCACACCTGCCTTGAAGTGCGTCATAGGGTTCACTCCTATTATATATTTATGCATTAGTTTACACTGTCTCATTATAAAGACAGAGACAATAATAACAATGTCCACACCTGCCTTGAAGTGCGTCGTAGGGTTCACTCCTATTATATATTTATGCATTAGTTTACACTGTCTCATTATAAAGGCAGAGACAATAATAACAATGTCCACACCTGCCTTGAAGTGCGTCATAGGGTTCACTCCTATTATATATTTATGCATTAGTTTACAGTGTCTCATTATAAAGACAGAGACAATAATAACAATGTCCACACCTGCCTTGAAGTGCGTCGTAGGGTTCACTCCTATTATATATTTATGCATTAGTTTACAGTGTCTCATTATAAAGGCAGAGACAATAATAACAATGTCCACACCTGCCTTGAAGTGCGTCGTAGGGTTCACTCCTATTATATATTTATGCATTAGTTTACACTGTCTCATTATAAAGACAGAGACAATAATAACAATGTCCACACCTGCCTTGAAGTGCGTCGTAGGGTTCACTCCTATTATATATTTATGCATTAGTTTACACTGTCTCATTATAAAGACAGAGACAATAATAACAATGTCCACACCTGCCTTGAAGTGCGTCGTAGGGTTCACTCCTATTATATATTTATGCATTAGTTTACACTGTCTCATTATAAAGACAGAGACAATAATAACAATGTCCACACCTGCCTTGAAGTGCGTCGTAGGGTTCACTCCTATTATATATTTATGCATTAGTTTACAGTGTCTCATTATAAAGACAGAGACAATAATAACAATGTCCACACCTGCCTTGAAGTGCGTCGTAGGGTTCACTCCTATTATATATTTATGCATTAGTTTACAGTGTCTCATTATAAAGACAGAGACAATAATAACAATGTCCACACCTGCCTTGAAGTGCGTCGTAGGGTTCACTCCTATTATATATTTATGCATTAGTTTACAGTGTCTCATTATAAAGACAGAGACAATAATAACAATGTCCACACCTGCCTTGAAGTGCGTCGTAGGGTTCACTCCTATTATATATTTATGCATTAGTTTACAGTGTCTCATTATAAAGACAGAGACAATAATAACAATGTCCACACCTGCCTTGAAGTGCGTCGTAGGGTTCACTCCTATTATATATTTATGCATTAGTTTACAGTGTCTCATTATAAAGACAGAGACAATAATAACAATGTCCACACCTGCCTTGAAGTGCGTCGTAGGGTTCACTCCTATTATATATTTATGCATTAGTTTACAGTGTCTCATTATAAAGACAGAGACAATAATAACAATGTCCACACCTGCCTTGAAGTGCGTCGTAGGGTTCACTCCTATTATATATTTATGCATTAGTTTACAGTGTCTCATTATAAAGACAGAGACAATAATAACAATGTCCACACCTGCCTTGAAGTGCGTCGTAGGGTTCACTCCTATTATATATTTATGCATTAGTTTACAGTGTCTCATTATAAAGACAGAGACAATAATAACAATGTCCACACCTGCCTTGAAGTGCGTCGTAGGGTTCACTCCTATTATATATTTATGCATTAGTTTACAGTGTCTCATTATAAAGACAGAGACAATAATAACAATGTCCACACCTGCCTTGAAGTGCGTCGTAGGGTTCACTCCTATTATATATTTATGCATTAGTTTACAGTGTCTCATTATAAAGACAGAGACAATAATAACAATGTCCACACCTGCCTTGAAGTGCGTCGTAGGGTTCACTCCTATTATATATTTATGCATTAGTTTACAGTGTCTCATTATAAAGACAGAGACAATAATAACAATGTCCACACCTGCCTTGAAGTGCGTCGTAGGGTTCACTCCTATTATATATTTATGCATTAGTTTACAGTGTCTCATTATAAAGACAGAGACAATAATAACAATGTCCACACCTGCCTTGAAGTGCGTCGTAGGGTTCACTCCTATTATATATTTATGCATTAGTTTACAGTGTCTCATTATAAAGACAGAGACAATAATAACAATGTCCACACCTGCCTTGAAGTGCGTCGTAGGGTTCACTCCTATTATATATTTATGCATTAGTTTACAGTGTCTCATTATAAAGACAGAGACAATAATAACAATGTCCACACCTGCCTTGAAGTGCGTCGTAGGGTTCACTCCTATTATATATTTATGCATTAGTTTACAGTGTCTCATTATAAAGACAGAGACAATAATAACAATGTCCACACCTGCCTTGAAGTGCGTCGTAGGGTTCACTCCTATTATATATTTATGCATTAGTTTACAGTGTCTCATTATAAAGACAGAGACAATAATAACAATGTCCACACCTGCCTTGAAGTGCGTCGTAGGGTTCACTCCTATTATATATTTATGCATTAGTTTACAGTGTCTCATTATAAAGACAGAGACAATAATAACAATGTCCACACCTGCCTTGAAGTGCGTCGTAGGGTTCACTCCTATTATATATTTATGCATTAGTTTACAGTGTCTCATTATAAAGACAGAGACAATAATAACAATGTCCACACCTGCCTTGAAGTGCGTCGTAGGGTTCACTCCTATTATATATTTATGCATTAGTTTACACTGTCTCATTATAAAGACAGAGACAATAATAACAATGTCCACACCTGCCTTGAAGTGCGTCGTAGGGTTCACTCCTATTATATATTTATGCATTAGTTTACACTGTCTCATTATAAAGACAGAGACAATAATAACAATGTCCACACCTGCCTTGAAGTGCGTCGTAGGGTTCACTCCTATTATATATTTATGCATTAGTTTACACTGTCTCATTATAAAGACAGAGACAATAATAACAATGTCCACACCTGCCTTGAAGTGCGTCGTAGGGTTCACTCCTATTATATATTTATGCATTAGTTTACACTGTCTCATTATAAAGACAGAGACAATAATAACAATGTCCACACCTGCCTTGAAGTGCGTCGTAGGGTTCACTCCTATTATATATTTATGCATTAGTTTACACTGTCTCATTATAAAGACAGAGACAATAATAACAATGTCCACACCTGCCTTGAAGTGCGTCGTAGGGTTCACTCCTATTATATATTTATGCATTAGTTTACACTGTCTCATTATAAAGACAGAGACAATAATAACAATGTCCACACCTGCCTTGAAGTGCGTCGTAGGGTTCACTCCTATTATATATTTATGCATTAGTTTACACTGTCTCATTATAAAGACAGAGACAATAATAACAATGTCCACACCTGCCTTGAAGTGCGTCGTAGGGTTCACTCCTATTATATATTTATGCATTAGTTTACACTGTCTCATTATAAAGACAGAGACAATAATAACAATGTCCACACCTGCCTTGAAGTGCGTCGTAGGGTTCACTCCTATTATATATTTATGCATTAGTTTACACTGTCTCATTATAAAGACAGAGACAATAATAACAATGTCCACACCTGCCTTGAAGTGCGTCGTAGGGTTCACTCCTATTATATATTTATGCATTAGTTTACACTGTCTCATTATAAAGACAGAGACAATAATAACAATGTCCACACCTGCCTTGAAGTGCGTCGTAGGGTTCACTCCTATTATATATTTATGCATTAGTTTACACTGTCTCATTATAAAGACAGAGACAATAATAACAATGTCCACACCTGCCTTGAAGTG
>JBAIZL010000349.1:0-17500 GCA_036971475.1 Prosapia bicincta
TACGATTGTATTTCACTTGACGACGTGAAAAATAATTTACCGTTATAAAAAGGTAAAAATTTCAGTTGTAATTTACCGTTATACAGAGGACTTATTAATTTACATACATCCAACTCCTTCAAACCGATTGGAATGGATCTGTACTAATAATTCTGTTTAAATGCAGTTCTATTCATAGCAGTAATAAAGATTTAATAATCTTCAAAAATATTTAAATTAAGGAACAGACTCGTTAGTTTATAGGGGAAAAGTATTTTCTTGTGTGGGTCGAGAGCTAGGGAGCTAGGTATAAGAAGGAAAAGACATAGAAGGGACGCAGTAATGGAGAAGGGCGTGATAGAGGAGAAGCAGAAAGATATAAAGATAAAAGAAAGGTAGTAAGGAAGATATTAAAAATAAAGATAGGAGGTAAACAGTAAGAAAAAAGGGTGTGATAAAGGTGAGACAAGAAAAAACAAATATAGAATAAAACAGACAGGGCGTAAAAAGGAAAAGGCAGGAAGGAAGAGAGATAGAAAGGACGTGTAAGTGAGGAATAGCGTGGTAAAGAGGAGGTGGGGAGGAAGACAGATAGTAGGAAAGGAGTAGAAGGATACGGGAAGGAAGGGGAATAGAAAAAAAATTAAGGGAGTAAGGGTGTAATAGAGGAGTGCCGAAAGAAAGAATGATAGAAGGAATGCAGTAAGACAGGGAGATGGAAGGATAAGGGAGGGAGGAGATGCAAAGTTATTTATTTCTTAAAATGTATGTCAACATTCCCAAATTTATTAGCATATTTATGGAGAACAAATTTTTCCAACTTATATTTATAAAGGATTAAATTTTACCCTTAGCACTGATACGCGTAAGACAGTAATTTTTAAACATGTGTGACTTGACATAGTTATTTATGCTAACTGAACCATGGTTAGTTTAATAGTTTGCTGCTAGATGTCGCTAGATTAACTAAAAACGTTCTATTTTTTCTCGAACAAAAATATTTAAAAAAGTAGAAAATTATGAGTTTTAAAGACGCCCGACGTAAATAGAGGCACATTCGGGCTAGCACCACTTAAAATCCTAGAAGAAACGCGATCTTCAAAGATTACCTTCTGAGACCCGTTCTCACAAATCTGATAGAAGGATAGGTGTGAATATAAGTAGGGATAAGATAGTTACATAAAACCCCTAGCAGAAGATATAGCCTCGCGAATAAAGGGTTGCCTTCTTCAAGCAGAAATCCTCTCAATCGGGGTCGTAAAGTGTCTACCTGTAGATCACCCTGAAAGAAGAAGGAATGGAATGGATTATGTAAACAGTGACCTAAGCCGTAACGTCCCTCTGGTACTGACAATAGGGGAAAACCGTGGTACCGAAGGGGAGGGTAGCTTACCTGAAGCAGAACTACTGTATATTGGGTCTACCCTTTACACCTCTTGAAGTAAGAAGTAAAAGGAAAGAATTAAATATTAAAAACCATAGCTTAATGTTAATTTAGTACCGGCAAAAAACAGTGACATTGCGTGGGCAGGCTAACTTATCAGAAATAGTCTATACCTGCTGTCAAACGGGTTGAAGGGAGATTTCTACTCGTTAGTCAGAAAAATAATGACAAAAGGCAAACGAGTGAAGAACAATAGTGAAATAACAAGCTTCATAGTAACGAAACTAAAGAAACTATATTAAAAAAATAAATATAAGAGGCAGATGGAAAAAAATAATGATCTATTATTTTTTTAAATTAAAGATGAACGTAACTGTAAAGTAGAGAGAAACCAATGTAATATGACTCTATTACTCTTTCAATATTTTAAAATTCTATAAATAGGTGGCCGTGAGGTTGTCGCAGCTCCGGCCAGAGTTTTGCCGTCTCTAGGGAATAAATCTAATATGTACAAGCGCTAAGCCAGCGATGCTTATTTTTCAACCTATATTTCCAAGTATCTCGTTATCTTTCAATTCAAGTACTGTTTAGATGCAACCTATTCGCGCCGGTTTATTCTCATTGCCGTTGCCATGGTTACAACCTTATTACTCAATAAAGCAACTCTCGGGGCTTTGTATTTTCTCGCTAACACATTTAGAAACTCATTTTACGCTGCATCTTTTGTATTAAACTTTGCTAAATTAATGTCGTTTAATAGTTTCCGTGCATTTTGCAGGATTCAGTTTTTGTTGCGTCATTGAATTGCGCGAACGAAGACGTTTATTGGCGTTTGTTGGATTGGTTTATTAATTTTTCTCGAAACAAATCTTAAGATTTTGTAATTCACGGTAAGAACTGTTCACTTTAGATTTATATTGTATATCCTAGAAAATAAAAGCAGAATATGAGGAAATATACGATGATTATTATTATTTTTTTTGGACGATACTATAGTAATATAGTAGAAATATGGGAAATAAGTTATGAACCTCTATGGTAATAGTAGATGAGATAGAGAAGTAACAGGTCTGTGGACGGGTATAGTTGTTCACTCGTAAGCTGGCGCGCAATCGATCGATAGAAAATAAGAAGCTAGCCTTATTAAAAAAAACATTGGTTTTTGTAGTGCGTGTTGCGTCAAGGCCATCGCTAAGAAATTGCAGGCGTTGCGGTCATTTAGAAAATTGATATAAGTCAATTTGTTCAAAACTTTATGTAAATTAACTGGTTAATATGATAAATCAGATAAAATAGTATTTGTAGCGCCCTTTCGGCCTTGTCAAATCTACTCTATTGTAATATAAGTACTATAACTCATGTTATAATGTCTGTGTGACGGTCTTTTGCTTCCTATAACCTCCCCACCCCTAAGGCCGCGCGCCAGCTTATGTGTGATCAGTTATAATATACTCCAAGAGTCGGAAGCGCCCCCAGAGGATGAGACCCTCACACACACACTCGCGCTGACCCGGCCTGGCAGTCTAGCTGCACCTGATAAGTCACCTCCTTAGCCACGGTCTAGAAAACTAAATTTTTTAAAACTGTAACATTAAGATATTTTTTAATGACTTCTTATCCTACATATTATTTATTGGTAATAGAGGCCAAACACAAACTCCTATTTTTTTCACTCCTAATGATAATAAAAAAAGATAACAGTCATTAAACACAAATTTACGATATTGATTTAATTAATTTAGATATGCATTAAATATCGATGTAATTACGTCGAGTTAGTTTGACAGATCGAAGTTAAATGATGGGGAAAAACATTGGCTGCAAATGGCGGGTCTGCGCGTGTGAGTGTGTGTCCGCGTGGAGGCGTGAGGATAGCTTAACACTGTATCACGCTTCCAAGTCTGGTTCTCCTATGAAGCACGCCTACACTCTGCAGGGAGAATAGAGACCTGTTTAAACGCTATGTACTGGTGCAATAAAAGGGAAATGGTAAATATTAGGGAATTTAGTTACAATTAATGTAAGTACATGAGGTTTCCTGATACTGGGTTATGAAGAGAGGCGATAGACTTGGTGTGACGAATAGGACAGGTTACTATCCATTCGCAAAACATCGTTTGATCTTCAACGGTTGCTTGCAATATAGAACTGTACAGGGAGTGAAGGTTTTTAGAAATGTCTGTTATTTATACTGATAGGCAAGAATTTTGATTTTCATTTTATCTTCCATGAAAATAAGGTAAACTGTAGCCAGTTTAAACTCAGCACTAATGTAAAGCTTAGAAAATGTGGTTGACTAACATTTAGATACAGGTGGTGTGCGCCACTATTTATATTCAGAATCTTGTCCTACCTTTCGTGGACGATATGTTATACTTGCTCGCCGCCTTAAATCTACAAAAAGATAAATTTGGCAAAAGAATGACCACAGTGACAGCTTGCTGACGTAAAGCTAGTGAGAATTCGTTATATCCGAAACTTAACACTTAACATAAAAGAAAATGGACTAAAGAAAATGGAGAGATGAACCCGGGTAGAATGAAAGACAGATTTTTATACGAAATAAACTACAAAACACATAAATAGTGGACATGACATCTTTGCTACTTTTAAAATTTATTAACAGATAAATTCTTGAAATCCGTAAGAACAGAAAACATTTAACACTAAGATATAAATACCAACGGAAATGTTTTCCATTAGGGTAGTATTTAGTGACACGTGGGATATATTTTCTAATAACTCAATGAAGGATTTTCCTACACCACTCCCATAATAGAAAAACCTTGAGCGGAAAAACCAATCCGTCGACGTAACAGGAAGCGTGCTATCATTTTAACACTGCGTAAATAAAAAAATCTGAAAAAATTACATTTTCTATTTAGTTACTAAAACAATCTCAACCTTTCTTTGAAACAGTTGATTTTAATATTACGAGTTAAGTATTACGTAGTTAAGTACAGTTGAAACTTCTCTTTGTTCACCTAAATTGTTTATTAATCGTTTTAAAAATACAAGAATAACAATCTTAGGCTCTAATATCTGTAATGTTTACTGTTCGTCGTTTTACTAAACTGTTCGCACTTCAACTGTTGTTGGGTTCACCTCGTCAATGCTAAATGAGATTCTAGCTAAACGTCGGAACTGCGAATTTATGCATTGCAGAATGAACGGATGTACTCCGGATAATAATTTTATTCATATATACATATTTATACTTTGTTTATTTTAATTTCAAATTTATCTACTGGATGCGATCGTAGGTAAACCACAGTTGTTAAAAAATTTTTAGATTTTTTCTAGCCTACACATCTATTTCAGAATGCTGTTTCTCTACTGTGTAATGAAGAAGTTTATGACGAATTGATTTAACTGAAGGCTTAATCATTTGGATCTGATTAATATTTCGCCAATTTCAGACCATCGCTTGCATGACAGGGGGAGCAGGTTTCGCTTATTGAATGTATATCTACGAATTTTATTATTAACCACTATCATTGAACGATGCATCATTTTGCACCTACTTAGGCTCCACTATTATCAATTTTCATATCATTCACATTTTTTTAAGCTGTACTATCACTGAACTTTGCATCATTATAGATCTATTTAGGAGCCTTGCATCATTTACATATATTTAAGCTCTACTTTATTGAGCGTTGCATTATTTTGCATCTATTTAGGCTCTACTATTATCAAACTTCCTATCATTCTGCATCTATTTATGCTCAACTATTACTGTACTTTGCATCATTTTACATCTAATTAGGAACCTTGCATCATTTACATCTATTTAAGCTCTACTATTACTGAACGTTGCTTCATTTTATATTTATTTAGGAGCCTTGCATCATTTACATCTATTTAAGCTCTACTTTATTGAGCGATGCATCATTTTGCATCTATTTAGGCTCTACTATTATCAAACTTCCTATCATTCTACATCTATTTAAGCTCTACTGTTACTGAACATTGCATCATTTTACATCTACTTAGGAACCTTGCATCATTTACATCTATTTAAGCTCTACTTTATTGAACTTTGCACCTACTTAGGCTACACTATTATCAAACTTCCTATCATTCTACATCTATTTAAGTTCTACTATTCTTGAACTTTTCATCTTTTAACATCTATTTAGGGACCTTGCATCATTTACATCTATTTAAGCTCTACTATTACTACTTTTGCAACATTTTACATATAATTAGGCTCCACTATTACTGACATTTGCAAGAGTCTATTGACGTTTGCTGAGGTTTAATAATACTCTCAATACAAATGATGCACGCATATTGATGTAGGTCTTTGTATTGTATAAAATGGATGTTTAATACCATTCTCGAATGCATTTTGGAGAAACAAACTTCATTTCTCCAAACCTTCATGAATTCTTAATATAAGAAGTTTTTAATGATATAGGCTATAATGAGAAAACGTGAGCCTCTCTTATCAGATGAAAAACTGGAAAGTGCAATAAAACATAATTTACATAAATTGACACTTTAAAAAAATTAAGTTATGAACCATGTAATATGTCCAAGTATTTTTTCATGAATTCCTCATCTGACATTTTCCTCTGTAAGTTTACTTCTAAATTTTTTTCTGTCGAAATATTTTTAGGAGTTTGAAAAAAACCTGTGTTAAAGAGTCGTCATTTTTCTGAAAAACTTACTGTGGAATTTTTCTTCTTTCTTTGAAAAAAATTATTTTTGAATTTTTCTTTCGCTTTTCAACCTTTTACGTATAATAAAATGCCAACTGCAAAACATTTTTTTTCAAGTTTTTGTAGATTCTCCTCTAATTTTTCTTCTAAAAATGTTGATTTCTAGCATTTGTATTTTATATTTCCCTTAATAAATACCTATTTTTTAAATTTTTTCTTTATTCTCTAATATTCGTTCCTTCTTTCGAGCCAAAGTCATTATTTTAGAAATAATTGTTAATTTTTCTCGGAAAAACGTCCTCCAAAACCCCGTTCAACGGAGCACAAGACTGATTCTTGAATAGAAACAGTCACTATTAAAACCCTAATATAATGGTTCCCAAAGTGTGTCATGGATCATTGTCAGGGGCGCCGTGACGTGAAATGAAATGAATCAGGACTTAAATTCTACACGAATTGTAGGCCGTGATAGTGGGCTGTCTTTGAAGAGAAATTAAGGGTTGGTTTGTTAAATATACCTTAAAGATATGATTAAATGATCAAGGATAAACAGACTAGTACCTCTCACTAAATTAAACAGTGAGAACTGTTTTATTTGGCTATACTAAGAACTTTTTGTACTAAAATGGTTCGTTTTATTGGTGATAGTACACAACTTTTTAGTAAGCAGTAATATTGTCAAAATAGTTAATATAAAAGTGAAGGGCTGCTACGCTGCTCTGTCTTTACTTTTACCCAGTCAAAAGATTTTGTTAATAACAAGGTAACATTCTTATGGTGGCTCATATCCACTGCATATCTCTAAACTAATCCTTTTGTCTATTGGCCATTTTTACAGCTTTAAAAAATGTTCTAAAAAATATTACAGTATGTGCTTGCAATATATTAAGTAAAGTGGTATGAAAAAATTAATTGATAAAAATTTACTTAGAAAACTATAAACAAATAAAAACATACACAAAACTCACAAATTATTCATTTATTTACTAATAAGCCTTTCAATGACAAAGTCATCAGTGAGTGTTACGGAAGTGATGATGATCACTTTGTCATTGAAACGCGTATGAGTAAATAAATGAATAATTTGTGAGTATTGTGTAAGTTTTTATTTGTTTTTAACATAACCTCACAAGCTAAGCTCAAAGAATATTTGTTAGAAAATTATTACCAACAAAATAATGACTAAATGTTCTCTAAGGGCGCCACCAGAAAATATGTTTCCCTCAAGGGAACCACGTTAAAACGTTTCGAAACCACTGCCTTAATAGATCCGATGGCTACGTAAATCTTCTATAATACGGTGTTTAAATGATTGCATATTGACGTTTCTAAGCCCAGTTAGTTACATACGTTGTTTCGTCAGAGTATTGATGTGTATCGATGCTTATTTATTGCCGAGGCTAATACACGTTTATTTATCGTTGCCATAGAAACGGCCTTATTTGTCAGACCTATATAATAAAGAGTCACGGGCAACGAGTACAACGTAATCATATTAGCGTCTCGGACTTCTTTATAAGTTACATTAGCAATGCCTTCCGAATGTAAAGTTCTATGGATCCAGAGAGTTTATTAGTTAATGAACGTCAGTCAATATGTTGAAAAACTAGAAGTACGAATTGAATATAATTTAAAACATTTTTTTAACACATTCGCTTTAACTGTAGACGGGTGAATGAGGATCTTGATAAGGCCATTACATTAAATTGATAAAACGCTATGAGACATAAAAGTACCAATATAGTCTGAAAAATAAAGTTGGTTTTGCTCTTCTCGTGCAACTGACTTTGCGCATAGATTATTGATGCTTATCCCGCCCGTATTATTTTATCTGCTCCCGTCACTCCTATTTGTTTGATAACCTTGTGTTATTTGCAGATTTCCTTATTGTGTATGAAGTGGCCTCTATACCTATTTTCCTATTTTCCTGAGTGAATACAATTATGTAACCATGATGAAACTGTTTAATTTTTTACTTTCCTTAAACTACAGGTTTTCTATTAGCAAAACGTTTGGTCGAGTTAGGTTGCTAATGACCGCATTGGTTAAACTTATCGTGGTAAGTGCGTAAACCTAACAAACAGTCGAGACCAACCATTCACGAAGAATATGAGCAAATTGATAAATGAATTTTGAAGAGAGAGGTATTTAATGAAAGTTAATACAATGCTGTAAAGTAAAGTTAGTATTGCTTTTATTAAACGAAGGGGAAAGACCAATAAGAGAAACCGAGAGAATTGGTGTACTCTATTCACTTGACATCTACTGCGAGGAAACTTCTATATGGTGCATTCCAAATTACTAGATTTCTCAAAAACATGTTTCGCCTTCTATAAAATGAGTATAGTCAGATCTTGTTAAATTAAACCAGTATTCCGAGCTAACTACCAGTCAGTCAGAGAAGGAGGGGGTTTGTGTGGCCCCCGAGGTTATGAAGCGTCTGTCACCGACAATGGCTGCAGGTAGGAATATGGGAACAGGGCTTTTGGTAGGGGCTGGATGTGGAAAGCGCATCTGCAAGGCAGGATGTTTTTGGGTGGGACGGTAAAAAGGAATTTATTCTGGGGGGACTACGTTTATTTAAAACATTTGGACTGGTTGACTCTCTCTCTCTCTCTCTCTCTCTCTCTCTCTCTCTCTCTCTCTCTCTTTTTGTGGTGACATTTTTCGTTTTGTGTGTGTCGATTCACATATGTAGTAAGGGTGTTTGTAGGACATAAGATAGTGTAGATGTGTAATAAGACTTAGAGCTAGAATGGAATAGCAAAGTTGTGATGGATGATCTTAGACTAACTTAACTTAACTAGCATTTTATATGATGAAATACCCGTAGATACATGATAGTATTAATAGGAATAAACAAACAGGAGTAAAACACTCTTTACAATTTAAACATATTAAGACTAAAACTTAAAAACTAGTAGCCTGTTCTAGGAGGCGAGAGGTAGACGGCTGGGAGAGGAAATGCGAGTTACAGAGGTATTATGGAGGATCGAGAAGGACTTTGGGACGAGGACGGAAGGGGGTCCAACTGAGTTTGCCAGATCCCTAAGGTGTGGGTAATACGAGCTTTCAGCACTACCGAAGAGCCTCGCTGAGAGGGATCTGACAAAAACAGCAAGCGATGGGGAGCGAAGGGAGTTTCGGATGGTGTCATCTGACAGGAACCAAGGAGAGTTGGAGAGGAGTCTTAGGGAAGAGGATTGGAAGGACTCAAGAGATTTCCGAGATGTGTTGGACCAAAGAGGCCACCAGACAGAAGCTGCATAGGTGAGGACGGGACGAAGGAGCATTTAGTACATGTGTTTGATTTTGAGAGGAATGGTACTTCTTCGGCAGAGGAGAGGGTAGAGCTTAGCACGGATAGCTCTACCCTTGGTAAGAACTGAGGAAGCTTGAGAGGAAAAGGACAGGCGCTTATCTAGGATGACGCCAAGGTATTTAACAGAAGACCTCCAGGGCGTCAAGAAGGATGGCTCCGGTTTGCGGTCATAGCTTTCTGGTGAAGCAGATGGCTTCTGATTTTTCAGTATTGACCTCCGTTCTCCACTTCCGGAGTCACATTGACAGGAAGTCCAGTTGCGTCTGGATGGTCTTTGCAGTTTTGGGTATGCTCCAGGAGCTTGACATTAACATGGCGTCATTCACATAGAAGAAAAGGGATGTCGGTGTAGACCGCTGAGAATCAGCAAGCTCTAGTGCGTGCAAGAACGTCATACTAGCCGACATAAGACAGTTTGCCGACTAAATAGTTCAATGGCAATCGTACCCATTTGTCGGCCGATTCCGAGTCATTATAATACGGAGGCATTATTACATCTTCCTAATGATAAAAATATCGACAGATGGAAAATCTATAGTCTGAGAGAGGCCACACAAATCTGGACAGCGGGTATAGCAAAAAAATCGAATCTAAAATACTCTTAAAATTGGCATATAGAATGTATAAATAATACATTATTTTTTGTGATTAATATTTTTTATCAACATATTGTCTTCCTCGAAACAGTAGTTATAATAGATCCCTTTTCCAGCCCCTGGTTAAATCAGATCTACTTCAGGAAGCGAGCTATAAATCTCCTTACTCCTAATACTCGACGATCATTTAAACCATTCTTTTACTCCATGTATCTTTACTATTTTTACTATTGTACTTTACTATTTTACATGAGGGTGTTATTTGAAGATGCCTCCGGTAGCAAGTACGTTTATATTAGGAAGCGGTCTTCCCAACGCAAGCCTTAAATCTCCGCTTCTTCTTGTACCCGAGGATCATTAGGACCCTTCCCTTTGCTTTTAATCCATGTGTTCTCTCTTAGACGAGGGTGTTACTTGAAGACTCCTCCGGCAGCGAGTAGGTTTACTTCAGAGAGCGGTCCTCCCAACCCGAGCCTTAAATCCCCGCTTCTTCTTGTACCCGAGGATCATTAGGACCCTTCCCTTTGCTTTTAATCCATGTGTTCTCTCTTAGACGAGGGTGTTACTTGAAGACTCCTCCGGCAGCGAGTAGGTTTACTTCAGAGAGCGGTCCTCCCAACCCGAGCCTTAAATCTCTGCTTCTTCTTGTACCCGAGGATCATTAGGACCCTTCCCTTTGCTTTTAATCCATGTGTTCTCTCTTAGACGAGGGTGTTACTTGAAGACTCCTCCGGCAGCGAGTAGGTTTACTTCAGTGAACGGTCTTCCCAACGCAAGCCTTAAATCCCCGATTTTTCTTGTACCCAAGGATCATTAGGACCCTTCCCTTTGCTGTTACTCCATGTGTTCTCTCTTAGATGAGGGCGTTACTTGAAGACTCCTCCGGCAGCGAGTAGGTTTACTTCAGAGAGCGGTCCTCCCAACCCGAGCCTTAAATCTCCGCTTCTTCTTGTACCCGAGGATCATTAGGACCCTTCCCTTTGCTTTTAATCCATGTGTTCTCTCTTAGATGAGGGCGTTACTTGAAGACTCCTCCGGCAGCGAGTAGGTTTACTTCAGAGAGCGGTCCTCCCAACCCGACCCTTAAATCTCCGTTTCTTCTTGTACCCGAGGATCATTAGGACCCTTCCCTTTGCTTTTACTCCATGTGTTCTCTCTTAGATGAGGGCGTTACTTGAAGACTCCTCCGGCAGCGAGTAGGTTTACTTCAGAGAGCGGTCCTCCCAACCCGACCCTTAAATCTCCGTTTCTTCTTGTACCCGAGGATCATTAGGACCCTTCCCTTTGCTTTTACTCCATGTGTTCTCTCTTAGATGAGGGCGTTACTTGAAGACTCCTCCGGCAGCGAGTAGGTTTACTTCAGAGAGCGGTCCTCCCAACCCGAGCCTTAAATCTCTGCTTCTTCTTGTACCCGAGGATCATTAGGACCCTTCCCTTTGCTTTTAATCCATGTGTTCTCTCTTAGATGAGGGCGTTACTTGAAGACTCCTCCGGCAGCGAGTAGGTTTACTTCAGAGAGCGGTCCTCCCAACCCGAGCCTTAAATCTCCGTTTCCTTTTGTACCCGAGATTCATTAAGAGCCTTCCTTTTGCTTTTATTCTACGTATCCTCTCTTTACTCACACGAGGCCGTTACCTGAAGACCCCTCCGATAGTGAGTAGGATTATTCATGAAATGGTACTTCCAATGCGAACCAAAAATCTCCGTTTCTTCTTGTACCTGAGGTTCATTAAGGCCCTTTCCTTTTGTTCCATGTATCTCCTGTTACATGAGGGCGTTACTTGAAGACCCCTCCAGTAGCGAGTAGGTTTACTTCAGGGAGCGGTCCTCCCAACCCGAGTCTTAAATCTCCGCTTCTTCTTGTACCAGGGGTTCATTAGAACATTTCATTTTGCTTTTATTCCGTGTATCCTCTCTTTATCTGTTACATGAGGTCGTTACTTGAAGACCCCTCCGGTAGCGAGTAGGTTTACTTCAGGGAGCGGTCCTCCCACCCCGAGTCTTACATCTCTGCTTCTTCTTGTACCCGAGATAGATTAGGACCCTTCATTTTGCTTTTGTTCCATGCATCCCCTATTTACTCTTTTATATTAAAAGGGTAGTCGATCTAGCTTTTCCTCCATTTACCTTGTCCGTTGTGAAGGTTGTATGTTCTAATTGTATCTGTGGGAGTCATGAATACTTGTACACAATCCGAACCATCAATTCTCTTTACTTTGACAATAGTCTCCATTCCTTAGTTATTCCAACATTTTGGATACAACGTAAAACTTCAATAGTTTCACTACAGGATATATAAGGCATCTCAGTGGTCTAGTTAGAGGCATTACTGATCGAAAGGTCCTGTTCGAATCCTTGACGATGGTAAAATCTCGAAGTGCTTTTCCAGTTAAAATCGACTCAAACTGTGAAAATGTATCTTTAGCTTTATCCCAGGTTTAATAAAGTTGGACATGACGATGGACAGTTAACATGAGTTACATTGTTCATCTTGTAGCCTACACCTCAAGGCTCGCATGGATAGTCCCTCACCGTCTCTCCTAGACCGTTAAAGCATCATGACCAGTCCCATTAGCAGGGGTGTGAAATATTACCCCAATTGCCAGAGATTTTTAATTTGTTGTAGATTATAAATAGACTTTAAACGGATTACTCAGAAATTTAGCCGTAAAGCGACACTGTATTATAACATTTGCAAATGACCTAATAAAGTGTATTTGTTCCTAAAACTAAAATTTAATTCGTTCCATTAATACATTAATAGCAATTAGAATAGGACTTTCAATAAATATAGTTTAATAAGGCTTATATTTTTGTAAATATCTGATTATGTCTGATTACATTATGAAGTCTGATTAGTAAGCTTACTAGAGCTTATGCTTGGCTTGGAAATGTCATTTTTATTAACTGGATATTATTGATAACTTCACTTTTTTTAATGTGTGTTTTCCTTTAGTTCAGTTTAATTTAAATTCACAAGCTTAGCAGTTCCACATTTGTGTTGCACAGACTTCAAGACTTCATAGCTGGCACAGATGCTATGAGTTTTGGAGTTAGGTTTTAAGGTCCTATCGCATTTGTTACACCTGAAGAAGGCGTAGAAGGAAACATGCCGCCGAGGTGTAGAACTCTCTTGATTATGACAAACGTAAAAAACTAGTTTATTGTTATTGTTTCTTTAACTTATTCACAAGCAACTAAAGTTGTCATTTCGAACGCTAGCATTTGTTAGATGGCTTAAATTAAGACAAATGTCAATTTTCTTATTTTTTAAACACATTTTACGATAACATATTTTTTTTACTAAAGCGTGTTATTTGTTTTTTTTTAAAAGAATAATACGCTTATAGGACTTTGAGATAAAACTAATAATACTCGTACTGCCAACGTAACAGGCGTAATATTAAGTTAAAATCTACGTGTCTTGTAGTGGTGGATAAGAGACGTCGAGAGAGATATAGTCGGGCAAGAATGCGAACATCGATCTTTTAGGAGATATATGGGGCTGACCTACCCTTACCTGACATTCGTTTTATTCCTCAAGTAGAACCACACCTATAAAGTCAGAGGCTTCCCATTGGCTGGTACAAGTCAATTAAAAGTTATCTCTTCCAACCTACGAGTGATTTAGGCGTAAGTTTAATTTCTACACGTAGTGTAGCTCTATAATATACTTGAATTTTGTAGTCCATTACGTTCGGTGAATCATATTAATCACTTAAATAATAGTTTATGACTATCCGAACTTTAAATTTAGTGAATTTGTTAAAACTTACTGAGACAGAACGTTTTCGATCGCTATGTGCCGATCTTCATCATTGTCTTCTGTTTGGAGATATTTGGTCAAGCGGTGACGGTTTTAAAGGTAAGTTTTCTATAGTATCAAAGAGTATGTGTGATTTGAATTGTGTTTGTTCGTTTAATATGTTTGTATTTTGTGTTTTTGTGTGTCTGTAAATTTCATATTGTTCTAGTGTGTTGATATGTAACAAATATGTACACCAACATACCCATACCCGAAACGCTCAACATCCTAGAAACCCAATTAATACAGAACAACATACCTAAAACCCACGTTAAAGAAATCATAAACATCGTCAAACCATCGCCAAACAAAACTATTTCACCCATAACTCAAACTTCTATTCACAACCAGATGGCCTACACATGGGAAGTCCTATCAGTAGTGTCTTAAGCGAAATTTTTCTACAACACATAGAAAACACCAAGATACTCACAAACAATACACACGCACACAAAATTATTTACTGACACAGATACGTCGATGCGACAACTCCCGTCAATGCGAAAAACTCCTCACCTACACTAATAAAATACACCCAAAACTCCACTTCACTTCAGAAATTGCAACCAACCGAACCCTAAACTTCCTCGACCTAACCATAACAAAAAGCCCCACACAAAAACACAGCTTCAACATTTACAGGAAACCCATAACAACAGACGCACTTATCCACAACACCTCAAACCACCCTATGCAACACAAACACACTGCCTTCAGATCCATGGTCCATAGACTTAAAGAAGTTCCAATGACCACAGAAAACATAAACAAAGAACTAGACACAATTAAATATTTAGCATACACAAATGGATACAACACCATAATAATAGACAAACTATGGTACAAAATACAAAAAAAAAAACACTAAAATTAACACTACAGACAGGGAAAACCAATACATCACATTACCATTCATAAACAAAATAGCCTGCAAATTTCAAAAAATAGAATACAAAATACCATACAAAACTAATAACAAGTTACAATACAAAATACAACACAACACCATCAACAAAGATAAACTACAAGTACCAGCAGTATACAAACTTCACTGCGACGAATGTAACAAATTCTACCTTTAAACAAAGAGTCGAGGAACACAAACAGAAAACCTACTCAAAATTTTACAACCACATAAAAGAAACAGGACACAAATACACAGACATTTACCATAACCTAGAAATCCTACACATCAACAAAAAAGGACCACATCTCAACACACTAGAACAATATGAAATTTACAGACACACGAAAACACGAAGTATAAACATATTAAACGAACAAACACAATACAAATCACACATACTCTTTGATACTATCGAAAACCTACCTTTAAAACCGTCACCGCTTGACCCAACATCTCCAAGTAGAAGACACTGATGAAGATCGGCACATAGCGAACGAAAACGTTCTGTCTCAGTAAGTTTTAACAAATTTACTAAATTCAAAGTTCGGATAGTCATAAACTATTGCTTAAGTGATTAATAATATTGTCATGTTATAAATTTTCTTACATTTATTATAATTTCTCTTGCTGAAGTGTGTAAACGTTTTTAGCCTAACAATCTTTTCCGTCAGTAGTAAAGCATAAGATACAGAGTGATTCACGAAGATATGCAGAAACTTTGGGAGTCCATTCATGTAAAAATAATGGAAAAGGTTTATATAAACATGGGTCCAGAAATGCTTCGTTAGCGAGCTACGGCTAGGGAAAGATTTCATCAGAATTTCAGCTCATCATATAAAACGAGGTCTTCATGAAATTCTGCTAAGATATATTAAGAGGCGAACTCAATTGTTTCTTACGGTTTTTGGCTTGATAAATTGAACAAAATAAGTCCCAGAACTGTAAGTTGATTATTTTTTGAGAAAACCAGTGTAAAATGCAAAAAATGGAGTAAAAACACATTATTTCATCTTTGGACAACAATAACTTTGTTATTCCACCAAGAAACAGATCAAAATTTTGAATAAAACTTGTAGAATATTTTATTTTCAACAATACTGTGTAATTAAAGAACGCAGAAAGCGAATAGATGATTTAAAGAATTGTTAAAAGAATTGGAAAGAATTGTTATTCCTAACAGCTCAACCTTTTACCTTCGACTGACAACTTTGTTAATTACCCATTAATAAAGTTAAATTTCTACTGAGAAATTGTAAATTTCAATTCTTAAATGAAAACTTATTTCATAGAGTAGATAAATTTTAGCATTCAGTGCAATCGGGTGCTGCTGATATAATGTACGGCTTGATTTAAAAAAACAGAATGATGTTTGCGAGAAATTTTTATTTCAAAAGTTGGCAATACAATAAGCTGCTGTTCAACAATGATGTAGAATTTGAATTGTATAATTCGAATAATTTTGAGAGCTAACAACTGAGTTTCAGTCCACGTGCGTATTGTTCTGTTTGTAGTAATTGAATTTCAGCCCGTGTAAGTCTTGTTTTGTTATAGCATTCACATCCAGGAGACAATGTCCATCGCTTGGAGTACTGCATTTGGTTAAACATTCATCGTCGACAATTTACGTGTATTTTAGTTACAGATGAGTCACTCTTGTTGGTATCAAGAGTTTACGAAACCAACAGTCTTGGGCAGAAGTGAACCCTCATGTAACAATTGAACGTAACTTTCAACAGATTTAGCATTAACGTATGGTGTAGTATTATTCATGATCAGCTGATTGGACGTTTATTTTTCATGAGCGCTTAACAAGTCAGACAGAATTACAATTTCTTGAAGAATAATTACCGACATTGCTTGAAGAGGTTCCTCTTGCAATGCGACGCCAGCTGTATTTCCAACATGATGATGCATCGCCACATTTTTCAAATATTGTTTCCACCTACTTGAATCAACAGTTTCCAAATAAATAGATCGGTCGTGGAGGTGCTATACACTGGCCACCCAGGTCATGAGATCATACGCCGTTGGATTTTTGCATATGGGGGCGGATGAAGGAGAAAGTTTACGAGGTCAAGATATTCCCTTGAGGCGCTATTTAGATGTATTAATGAAGCTTTTACGCAGTTAAAGGAAAGCCCTGTTGAAGTACGGAAAGCAACAACAGCCATCCTTAAACGAGCAGAAAAATGCACTGAAGTCGGCGGAGACACTTGCAAATTTACTGTAATTTGGTTGAATAAGTTTAGATTAATGATTTCCAGTTAATTTGACTTTGTATTGTTATGAATAAAAATTCATTAAATCAAACATCTATTCGCTTTCTGTACTCCTTATTTACAACGTTTTCTTCAGAACAAAAATTTATAGAAGTTTTAAAAAAAATTTTCATCTGTTTCTTGGTGAAATGACAACGTTATTATTGCCCAAAGATGAAAAAATGTGTTTTTTCACTTCATTTTTTCTCAAAAATGGGAAGGTTTTCTCAAACACTACTCAACTTACAGTTCTGGGACATGTTATATTCAATTTATCAGGTCAAAAACCTTAGGAAACAATTGAATTCGCCCCTTAATTTACCTTACCTAAATTACAAGAATACCTCGATTTACATGTAACTCGTTAACGTAGCATTTCCGGACCCATGATTATATAAGCTTTTTTTTATTATTCTTACATGTAGAATGAGCTCTCAAAGTTTCTGCATATTTTCGTGGATCACCTTGTATTTGACGTCACAAAACATCAGAGTTACATAAGACTAACGAATTGTCCAGATTACCGAAAGTAAACGTAGCGGTTGTACTGTCATGTTATGTTTTGTTATATTTATACTGTAC
>JBAIZL010000349.1:20000-29241 GCA_036971475.1 Prosapia bicincta
TATATTCTTAACGATTAATTCACATAGTAATTTTTTTTGTATATATTCATTGCCAATTCGAATAACTTATATTCTTAACGATTAATTCACACAGTAATTTTGATTTACAAATAACCGATGTTCTTTAACAACTAATTTACATAGTATTCTTTTTTAATATTCATTGCATATTCGAAAAACACATTTTTGAACAACTAACGCACCGTTACCGAGTATTAATATTTGAAAGTACAAACTCTTGGAGTTTGGAATAATGTATTCCACGTTGCTTATCATCACGGCCGCAGGTGTTGGCTTACGTTCAACCATCGCAATTACCGCTAAAAAATTCGCTAAATAATAGATTACAGGTGTTATCTACGTAAACGGCCTTGTCTGCGTCCTTGCTGCTATTTAGGCAGCTGTTGTACAATGAGATCAATGACACGTCACTCGCACAATGACGGCACATGCTACGCCACTTAGCTCATTTGATCCTCATCGTTGCCATCAAAACCTTACATTACAAAAGCTAGACCGATCTAGTAAGTAAAGAAGCTACGGGAAATTTAAAATCCATTTATAAATGTAACTTATATAACATTAAGAGATTCCCAACATGTTGACCTTATTCGACAAACCAAATATCTTCTTCGTTGGCGTGCACTTAGAGAACCGAGAATGGTAACTGTTACAAACTTTAATGTTACAAACCCTAATGTTACAAAACCTGATGATACAAAACCTTAATGTTGCAAAACTTAATGTTACAAACCTTAATGTTACAAACCTTAATGATACAAACCTAAATGTTACTAAACTAAATGTTACAAACCTTAATGTTACAGACCTTTTTGTTACAAACCCTAATGTTACAAACTTAATGATACGAACCTTAATGTTTTAAATCTTAATGTTACAAACCTTAATGTTACAAAACTCAATGTTACAAACCTTAATGTTACAAACCCTAATGTTACAAACCCTAATGTTACAAACCTAAATGTTACTAAACTAAATGTTACAAACCTTAATGTTACAGACCTTTTTGTTACAAACTTTAATGTTACAAACCTTAATGTTATAATCATTCATGTTACAAACCCTAATGTTACAAACCTCAATTTTACAAACCTAAATGTTACTAATCTAAATGTTACAAACCTTGATGTTACTAACCTTTTTTTGTTACAAACCCTAATGTTACAAATCCTAATTTTACAAAATTTAATGTTACAAACCCTAATGTTACTAATCTTAATGTTACAAACCTTAATATTATAAACCTTAATGTTACAAACCTTAATGTTACAAAATTTAATGTTACAAACCCTAGTGGTACAAACCCTAATGTTACTCACCTTAATGTTACAAACCTTAATGTTATAAACCTTAATATTACAAACCTTAATGTTGAAATCCTTATTGTTATAAACCTTTATGTTACAAACCTTAATATTACAAGCCTTAATGTTACAAACCTTAATGTTACAAACCTTAATGTCACAAACTTTAATGTTACAAACCTTGAATAAAAACTTGAACTATTTATTGACTTCGTGTTTGAAAGTTATCCGAAACCTAAGTAATCGGGTCACACATTGAACGTTTTTCGCGTCTGTTCCTATTGACTATCAGAGTTAAATATTAAATAGACACAACTTTTAAGAGCGGCAAGGGAGGATGTTTACAGAAGTGAATACAATGCATAATTCGTGAAATAAAGTAACAAATAGAGGTTTAATAGAATCTAGTTAATGAAGTTAACGATAAAAGAATGTAACTAATATTTCTAGTAGATGTTGGAAAACAGAATAAAAATTTGATCAACAAAATCGATTGAAATCGGTACTTCCAGACTCGTTTAAATAAAATTTCAATACAACACATAATTCACTTACAAGCCAACGCCCAAATTTGGCTGTTGAGCCATTTGGTGACGCGCTGACCAGTATAGACGGAACTTCCTTAAGTGGGTCATCATCATCTCCGGAATAGTTGAGTGCATTGCATTTCGGCAGATGATCCGCATCCATCGTATCGTATCCACAGAGAGGGCTTCCCGGTGTTGGGAGCACACCGATGCGATGTAGATGGGCGACCAGGTAGCATCCTGAACTTGGAAGCGCCTACAGTTCGTAGAAGTATGTGGTCAATGGGCCATATAGTGACAAGATTGTCCCATTTCCTTCCTGCTGATTGCTGTGTCAGGTGCATTTTGCTGGCCTGGTCAATAGTTTAGTTGATGAGGCCCTTCGTACTTTGCATCGAGGACATACAAATGGGTTGTGACATGGATGTGCCTTTTCTACCCAGAAAGTCTGCCCTCTCATTTCCATAGATGCTAACATGGCTTGGGATCCATTGCAAAGTTATATGCCAACCTTTTCTTGCCAGGTGTTCCAGGGCTTTTCTTGTTTCCGTTGTTCTTTTGCAGTATGTATCCGTATTGCGTGATAGGTTTCAGATAGCCGCTTGTGAATCAAAAGAAAACTGCCTGTGTAAGGGCTATTTTGTTTCGTTCAGCTGCTGCTGCTTGTACTGCTGCTATTTCTCCATCATAGTTGCTCTGGGGAGTTCCCACTGCTAAGTATACCTCAAAATTACGACTGTAGTAGCCAACTTCGGTTGCGCCTGTTTCCAGTATTGATGACCCATACGTGTATGAATGTAACCATTCTGGTTGTGGGTACTCTTTATTGGTTGTATGCAGGGCTGCCTACCTCATTTCAATGTCCAGGGATGCTGATTTCGGCTGACTGTGGTTCTTCAAACTGCAATTAGCTTTTGGTAGGTTGTGGAAAAACTCGTGGCAATCTGCAAGCAGTGCTGGCTCCTTTAAAGGCTATTCCATACTTTACAACCACTAAACATTAAAGGTTCGCTTTTAAACATTCAAGTACATAACTCGCCATTAAATTGAATTAATTATAGTAGGTTTTATTGAGATACAAATTCATAAATGTATTAACTGGTAAAAAATATTGAAAAACATTTTAAATTGATAGTGTACAAGAAATGAAGTAACACAAACTACTTGTTGAAACAGCTGTTTTACAACCTATAAAATAAAATCAGCTGTTGTATAAAATCATGTCATCACCTAAGCTTTAACAGTTGTATACAGCACATGTGTTAGAGCGTGACACTAATTCTAAGATAAGTCCCGCACAATATTACTGTTCAGGGGCGTCAAAAACTTAAAATAATTGAAGATTTATTAACATTTTATTAATAAAAATTACTCCTTTAGTACTATTACATGGCTTAGGAGAAACAGCTTGTATATCTTTTTTTTAAATTTAGTTTTAAGGCGATTAAGCACTACGATTAACACTATGACTATAGCACTACGATTAACACTATGACTATAATAGATTTCTACGGATTGTAAATTTACATGTGGCAAGGCTAGGTAGACAAGGTACAGGCAAGGCTGCAAACCTGAAATAGACCTACTCTCTATTGAAGTAATAAAGGGTTGTCTACTCGATAAAACCTCTTGAGGATAAATAAGTGTAGATGGGTTCAGGTAGGACTAAGGAACAGCCATAAAGGTTCCCTGACATTGGGAATAGTCGAATATTATGGCGTCGCGTCGGCAGATCACTTGCATATAATTCTGGAATGACACTGCATGTAATGTTTACAAGGTTTCAGCCAGTATGAGTACTATCGCCTAAAATGAATAGATAAGGATTGTGCTGTATGAGAGGGTACAAATATATTATAGTACCTCTTATGCAGTACCTAAAGTTAACCCAATTTCCACCACATAACAAATAAATTAATTTTTCACTAGATAAGTGTAACTGAAAAAATACCATTCAAATTTTCAATATTCCAGACAAATTTTTCAACCCATAATATCGCCGTAAGTGTAAAACGTAGACCGACAAACTGCGTATTACAAAAAGTCGTGTAAACATTTATAAGATTTAGCAGGGCATTTTCACCACAAACCCTAACCTAACCCAGGGGTCCTTTAAGATTTATTTTACGAGAAGGCACAGTTTAGAGGAGTCGTTGACTGCAGGGGTGGGGTTGCTCCTCTAGATGTTAAAAATTATTATGGAATAATTTAGGGCATTTTTACACGCAGGGCAAATGGATATAATATCCAAAACAAAAGGGCGAATATTTATTTCCTACTTTATTGTTGCTTGATGCATTCTCAATTTCGCTATAATATTATGAGCATTCCTTTTGATCCTAGACACATAACATTTATCTTTATAAATTATTAACAATTAAGAGAGATTTTAAGGAACCAAAGTAGGGTAGGCCTAGAGGTATCCGGCCCACCCGCTGGAGCAGCTAGTGACTCTAACCATCTAAACAAAATTTTTAAAAAAATACAAATATCTCAGACACACTTAGTACTATCTCAAATGCAGCGAAAAGTATAGAGATTTAATATTTGAAAACGGGTAGACGATGTGACGTATAAAATCTTCCATAAAATGTAAATAATCCTAATTATTTTATAAGTAGTTGGGTTAATCTTTAATTATATACAAATATACGCAAATGCCCAACGTGTGAGTTTAGTTTACTTTCACTCATATAAATATTTTACTTCTTTCTGTAAAGACGTTATTTGTAATACCAAATATAAAGAGTGAAATAAAAGTTTTATGTATAACAGAAACAGAAAATAACTCTGAATTTTAGATCTACGATTAACAAGTTTCTTTTAATAACGAAAACTCACAAAGCTTGTTACTGCGTTTTGACACATGCCTTATTTTGTCGATTTGGTTCCACACAGACAGAGCTGATCAAACAAGCCAAGGTCAAACGTATTTGAGACTTGATGTGTGTGCTCTTGTTTATTCAATATAAAGGTCATTGCCCGTGTCTTGACTATGATAATACACGCTCAGTCTAAAGATAGCGCGACGGTCGTTCATTCAGTCGAGTGCAGTTTTCACTACCCGAAGGCAAATACTTTATATTGCTAGTAAGTGCTTTCACACATACGCAAAGAGCGCCAGTTATTTGTAACAAGTGAAAACTGCAGTAAAAAATCTCTCAACGAAATGGTGTTTTTGTCTAGATATTTTGAATTATTTAAATTTAACAAACACTTGTCTACCATCAGTTTGCTACAGCGTAGAGCTATACACTTGTAATATTCTAAATTTGTGCAAAACTACGTAATAGTGGGTAGACAGCTCTCTCCGACCTGAAGGAGAGCAGGTCTATTCCAAAAAAGCGACATAACGGCCATAATTCCCCCTTATTACAAATACTAGATACTAGCATAATTTATTATGGCATTTCGTTAATCCTACCTAATTTCATGTAGCCCAACTTATTCTTCTTCTTATATAGGGGTGTAACACAGAATATATTTATACCGAGACTAGGAGTATGCTTGTTTCTTTCCAGTTCCCATTTAAAGGATTTATACCCTTTCCTTAGTAGTAGAGATGGCTGCCGTATAATTCAGGAAAAACCCATTCTCCAGGCGGTTCTGGAGCGAGGTCATGTATCCCACAGGAACAGGGGGGTTTGATGCCAAGGGAACGACGGGAGTGGACGGGTTTGATCTATACGGATGCCAAGGGAACGACGGGAGTGGACGTTTTAATTTATTTTATTCTGAAAAATCTTTGTATCTGTGTCGTATTCGAAACCCGAATGTCAGTGTTCAAGGCACCGACGCCGCTATCCTCTCGGCCACCACGGTCGATTGAGAAAGTAGCTTCTGTTGCATCTATATAATAATAGGCCCGAAGTTGTTTCGTTTTGAATAAGTGTAGAATGTCTATAACAGTGCGCAGCAATATTTACTTGTTAACAAAAAAAATTTCCTTCGATCAAAACGTAAATATTAGAACATTTCGCACTTTATTTACTTGTTAAAAAATATGAATGGTTAGTTTTCTGCTGGATATTTATAAGTATAATGATTGAACTCTATAAACAGAATATTAGAAGAGTCTATAATTTACAATCAACGTAATAGTGAACTTTCGCAGAATTAAGATTTGTATAAATCAGCTTCTTTACAATTTAAGATATTATAACAAATAAATATATTAAAAAATATACTGACACAGAAGTATAACGAGAATGGATAGCTTTTATATAATTTTTCTGCTGGATAATTATTAGAATATTAATAATACAATGTATAAGTATTGGGAACAGATCAAAGACAATTAATTCATGCTTTTTTAACACTAAACGTTTTGCACTTCTTTCCGAAATTCCTTTCCAAGAGCTCGTTTTTATTAAACCATGTGGCTTACAATTTATAAGCATTTGAGTTAATTGTTACATATTACAGCTGAAATTATTTCCAATAAATGATATTTTCGTTTAAAAGACAGTAAGTATAAATTCTATTGTTATTTTCAAGAAATGTAGATAATTTATAAGTAACATCTTTTTCATTACGGTTTTGGAATTTATATTTTTAGAGTTCATACAAGTTACTTTTGATTATTTTACGGTATTGGAGTTTACCATAGACGATCAACCAAAATAAACCGAAAATTACGTCAGAAGATCGAATCTTCTAATTCTCTTAAGACATATATTTAGAAATAAACGGATTTCTGTTATAAGAAGACGTTTACCTCGTTAAATGAAATATATTCTCGTTTAAAAGATAGTATTTTTTATTCATTAACCAAGGTATTATATAATTATTTTTATACAAATATACACTGTAAATAAACACTTTTTTATTTCAATACGAAAATATTTATAAAGAAATGATTTTCATAGTCTTTTGAAAGAAAAAACTACACTTTTCAAATGTAATAATTCAATTAGTAAAAAATATACTTAAACAAGCAGTTTTATAGAAACAGTAAGCAGGTTTCAGCTAAAAACCTTTTTAGATATAACACAATTATTTTTTCACAAATATATAATAAAAATATTGACTAATTATTAAATTTTGTAAAATAAGCCAACAAAGCAACGGAATTAATAACTAAATTTATAAAATACAAAATCAGATAAGCTGTCGCTTCGTTCTTAGATTATTTTTGTCAATAAATGCAAAGATGTTTACTTCCTCGTGACAGTTACTTTTGCCTTTGGCAGAGAAAACGACTCTAGTTTCAGTATAGAAAGCGTATTGAAATAACTCTAACTGTTTCTAGTTATATATAATTCTGATTTTCTACTGCAAGACAATAACAGCCTATTGATTGCTAGACCAGAGTGTATTATATCCTCCTAGAGGTAAGTCATGTTTTCACTATTTGATAGAGTTGAAAGTCTTATGATTCGCATGTAAATATTTTACGTATAGTAATCTACTTTCCATATAAATGTTTAATTTTAACTGTATTTTCTAAAACATATAATAGATGTTTGGCTAGTTAAATGAAATATATTCTCGTATTATTTTAGTTTCAACAAAATGTCTGTCACTGCAGGTATTGCCACTGTTTTTTTAAAAAGAAAAATAAAAAATATACAAGATATAAATAGGATAGAAGAGGAGTGTATTCAACTTAAGAAAAAGTTCTCCATAATCACATTTAATTTTTATATAGATGACTCCAGTGACGCAATAGGTGAGAGATTAAGACATAAAATTGCATTCATACATACCACTTCTTCATTAAAGAACATATATAATATTCTAGCAATATCGTGCAGACAGTTACATATTACAGCGGAAATTATTCTAAATAAATGACGGTAAGTATAAATTTTATTATTATTTTCAAGATTTTTTCACAAATATATATATATAGGTATATATGGGTGATAATAGGTCGATATACACAATTTTACTAGAATTAGTAAAAAATATACTTAAACAAGCAGTTTTATAGAAACAGTAAGCAGGTTTCAGTTAAAAACCTTTTTAATACCATTAATTTTTTCACAAATATATATAATAAAAAATATTAACTAATTATTAAATTTTGTAAAATTAAATTCTTAAAGCCAACAAATCAACGGAATTAATAACTAAATTTATAAAATACAAAATATATAATTTTTCTCATCATTATAGGAGTAACTCGAAAATGTGATATAATTCTCTTTATATTCAATCTAGTAAATATATTTATTACTTGTTATTAATTTTTCCTTGAAAGAATTAAATGAAAAAATATTTTGTTGAAATAATTTAAAAAGGACATAATATATATATATATACACATATTATACTTATAAAATTAATTTTGTACAAAAAATAAGTACATTTATTTGCAAATACACATTTTTGGTTACACTCCTATTTCCAAGGAGATTGCTAGGGTTTATGTTACTCTTTTTGATAAATCATCTGGGGTTAGTTTGAGTCAAAAGAAAATTTAAAATCTAGCATGTTTTGCAAGATAACCTTTGCCTGGAACAATAAAACTAATGTATTATATTATTTAGAATATGTGTCATTGTATGTGAAAAATCAGTATATAAATTAATTAATTAATATCATCTTGAAAAAATTAATATCATCTTGAAAATATTAATTGGCAAGGTAACCTTTGCCTGGAACAATAAAACTAATGTATTATATTATTTAGAATATTTGTCATTGTATGTGAAAAATCAGTATATTAATTAATTAATTAATCTTGAAAATATTAATTACACAAGACAGTTAAAACTACATAAGTAATATAAAAATTTAATTCAAGAACATATTTTGTAATACTTGAGTTTATAAAAATTAGCAAATATAAACATTTATAGGTAACATTTGTATAGTTAAATTTTTTCTTCGTTTTTAACATATAATACATTATGCTTCAGATCTGATTGTTAAAAATTTCTGCATCTTGTATAGTTAAATGTTTTCTTCGTTTTTAACATATAATACAGTATGCTTCAGATCTGATTGTTAAAAATTTCTGCATCTTGTATAGTTAAATTTTTTCTTCGTTTTTAACATATAATACAGTATGCTTCAGATCTGATTGTTAAAAATTTCTGCATCTTGTATAGTTAAATTTTTTCTTCGTTTTTAACATATAATACAGTATGCTTCAGATCTGATTGTTAAAAATTTCTGCATCATCGAGAAAGGAATTGGCTTGCTTTATAGAATGTATGTTTTCAGATAGTCAGTTGCTATTCACGACAAAGAAAACTAAGGAAATACTTTCATATTTGTGCCGCAATATTGAAAAGGTAAGTAAAGTTTATTTTAGATATAAATTATAAACACAAAAAAATTTTAAAGAAAACAATAAGAAATTAAATAAAATTTTATATATAAATCATAATTGAATTTTGCAATGTTTAATGCACACTTATATTTTCCTAAATTATGCTG
>JBAIZL010000350.1:0-7500 GCA_036971475.1 Prosapia bicincta
CCCCGGTCCGTGCCAGTTCTGAGTTGATCGTTGAATGGCGGCCGAAGAGGTAGGAGGCCCGTCCTTCGGGGCCACCGTGAGGTGGTTTACCCGCGACAGACAGCCAACACCTCGCAGCAAGGAAGATCCGCGGGAGGCCAAGGCACGGGACCGAGCTCAGATTCCGGGGCGAACCCCGTTCACTTCGCCCAGGCCCGGCACGTTGGCACAAACCCGCTTCCCGACCAAGCCCGACACGCCCCGATCCTCAGAGCCAATCCTTTTTCCGAAGTTACGGATCAAGTTTGCCGACTTCCCTTACCTACATTATTCTATCGACTAGAGGCTCTTAACCTTGGAGACCTGCTGCGGATATGGGTACGATCCGGCGCGGACATTCCGCGTAGCCCTCTCCCGGATTTTCAAGGTCCGAGGGGAAGATCCGGACACCGCCGCAACTGCGGTGCTCTTCGCGTTCCAAACCCTATCTCCCTGCTATAGGCTTCCAGGGAACTCGAACGCTTATAGAGAAAAGAAAACTCTCTCCGGACCTCCCGCCGGCGTCTCCGGGTCTCTTCGGGTTGCCCCGTCGAGCTCTCGGATGAGGGCCCGCTTATGAACGGTTCCGCAGCCGGGTTCCGGAATAGGAACCGGATTCCCTTTCGCCCCGTGGGTCGCCTTCCAATACAAGAGCGTACTACGCTAGTTAAAGCGCACCGCGTCTTCTATTTTCAACGGCTTCCCATCGACATAGGATTTCTCCTAGGGCTTAGGATCGACTGACTCTTGTGCAACAGCTGTTCACAAGAAACCCTTCTCCACGTCAGTCCTCCAGGTCCTCGCTGGAGTATTTGCTACTACCACCAAGATCTGCGCCGACGGTGGCTCCAGGCAGGCTCACGCCCAGACCCTTCTGTGCACACCGCCGCGACCCTCCTACTCGTCAAGGCATAACGGCCCGGCACCCGCGAGGGTGCCGCCCCCTGTGCCGTTGACGGCCGAGTATAGGCACGACGCTACAGCGCCATCCATTTTCAGGGCTAGTTGCTTCGGCAGGTGAGTTGTTACACACTCCTTAGCGGATTCCGACTTCCATGGCCACCGTCCTGCTGTCTTAAGCAACCAACGCCTTTCATGGTTTCCCATGAGCGTCGTTTGGGCGCCTTAACTCGGCGTTTGGTTCATCCCACAGCGCCAGTTCTGCTTACCAAAATTGGCCCACTTGGTACTCTGGATCCGAGACTCCGGCATCATTAAACAATGTCCAAGAATGCCGGAGATCTCACCCATTTAAAGTTTGAGAATAGGTTGAGGTCGTTTCGGCCCCAAGGCCTCTAATCATTCGCTTTACCGCATGAGATTCTTCGTTCCCTGAGCACCAGCTATCCTGAGGGAAACTTCGGAGGGAACCAGCTACTAGATGGTTCGATTAGTCTTTCGCCCCTATACCCAGCTCCGACGATCGATTTGCACGTCAGAATCGCTACGGACCTCCATCAGGGTTTCCCCTGACTTCGTCCTGGCCAGGCATAGTTCACCATCTTTCGGGTCCCAACGTGTACGCTCTGGGTGCGCCTCGTCTCGCAATGAGAATGAGACGCCCCGGGAGTGCGGAGCGCCGCCTAGTGGGCAGGACGCGCTCATCCTCCCTAGGTTGAAAAAAGCTACAGCTTTCAATTTCATTTCGCCTTTAGGTTTTTCACCCAATGACTTGCGCACATGTTAGACTCCTTGGTCCGTGTTTCAAGACGGGTCGGATAAGTACCCAAAGCTGAAGCGTCGCTGTCTGGTGTTTTACACCGGCCCGACGACACGGCACGCCAACAGCGGATCGGTACGGGAGTCGGACCGAGGTGGTCCGAGCTCACCGAGACGCGACCGCGCTTGCGACCGGCCAAGGGCGCCTTACGGCGGTTCAACACCTGCATGCTTTACCGTCGGGCGTTCGGCCGGGACACCCGGAGTCCGGACGGCAACGCACAGGGCCGAAGCCAAGTGCGACCGCCGGTCTCCATCCGGGGCCGTAGGCCGCTACCCAACGGGTCGCGACGTCCTACTGAAGGAGAAATGCGGCTCCCCGCCGCCTCTTACCGCCGTAATCCAAGCCAACAGTCCATTCTCCCCGCTGACACCGGAGCGCCAACGGTTCGAACGTGTGGTTAGTCTGGCAGGCGGCAGTGCTGACGATACGTGAGAGCGTGAATCTCCCCGTTCGAACTTTCGGGTCTTTTCCGCTTACCCCTGAACGGTTTCACGTACTCTTGAACTCTCTCTTCAAAGTTCTTTTCAACTTTCCCTCACGGTACTTGTTCGCTATCGGTCTCGTGGTCATATTTAGCCTTAGATGGAGTTTACCACCCACTTAGGGCTGCACTCTCAAGCAACCCGACTCTAAGGAGAGACCCCACCCGGGCTCGGCTGCGGTCGCTACGGGCCTGGCACCCTCTACGGGCAGTGGCCCCATTCAAGATGGACTTGAACGCGCAGACGGCGCCCGGGATAATCGGGTCCTCCTGAACACCACATTTCCCTGCGGGCAGGGCCCGCGGGATTCGGTGCTGGGCTCTTCCCCTTTCGCTCGCAGCTACTAGGGGAATCCTTGTTAGTTTCTTTTCCTCCGCTTATTAATATGCTTAAATTCAGCGGGTGGTCCCACCTGATCTGAGGTCGTTAGACGAATGTCGCCGTCCTGCGGGGCTCGGAGTCCGCCACGCAGCTGCTCTAGCAAGAGAGCCGGAGGCGATTCCGAGCCAGCCGAGGACGGCTTCCAAGCCGTTCCGGCCGTATTTTCAGACGCCGCGTGACATGACGCGGCGTCGAGCCGTACTGGGCCTGGCACGAGGCCGAATACGGGAATGTCCTACGTGCGTCGGCGGTCAGGCCGATTCTTTTTATCGCCGTCAGGACATCGGCCCGTACCCGGTTTTCCCGTGTTTTAGCCGTTCGAAAATTCTTCTACACGCTCGTTTTGAACGTGCCGAGCTGCTTGGCGGCTAGGGCGCAACAAGCCACAGTGTTGACCAACTTTATTACCGCCATTATCGACCGCAGTCAGACGAGATTAAGGGCGTGCCAGCGTCTCTATTGAACTCTCTGACTCAGTTCCTTCTACATGTTTCCCCGTACACTCGCCGTCGTTGTGCCGCTTGGCTTTTGCCTTCCTGCGACCAACGGCCGTTCATTGGGGGTAAAAGGACGTCAAAGAACAGAGATTGGGCAGCCTCTTTCTAAACACGTCGCTCGGTCGTGGCGGTTTTCGTGTGGGCACCGTGGTGGTACACCCGTATTGCCGCTTGCGCCCGTGAGTATTTGAAGAGGCGCCCCGTTTGCTCCAGGCCGTCGTACGCTACCGCTGAGGCAGGCACGGCGACGCCGGAAACGGGGCGGGCCTCTCAGGTTCGCACGGCCAACACACGCTCAACGTGCGTTGGCCGAGCAAGGATTCACCGAACCGTAGTTCGTTTGCTACCGACCCTCAGACAGGCGTGGCCCTTGGATCAGGATCCCAGGGCCGCAATGTGCGTTCGAAGCGTCGATGTTCATGTGTCCTGCAGTTCACACTATAACGCGCAGTTTGCTGCGTTCTTCATCGACCCACGAGCCAAGTGATCCACCGTTCAGGGTAATCAGTTTTCTTGTTCTCTTTCTCTCTCTCGGCGCCTGTTACGGCGCGAGACAGATCCGAGAGTTTTGCGTGCTAGAAGCAGACGAGCTGCCGATTGCGTTCAAAGTTACGGAACGCCGGCCTGCCGCACCGGCCGCCGCAATAAAAGCGGCAGCTTGGCGACCGGGCCATTTTGGCGAACCGTAGTTCGGGTCCCACTCGGACCCAGAGCAGTTTTCTTGTGCTCTCTCTCTCTCTCTCTCTCTCTCGGCGCCTGTTACGGCGCGAGACAGATCCGAGAGTTTTGCGTGCTAGAAGCAGACGAGCTGCCGATTGCGTTCAAAGTTACGGAACGCCGGCCTGCCGCACCGGCCGCCGCTATAAAAGCGGCAGCTTGGCGACCGGGCCATTTTGGCGAACCGTAGTTCGGGTCCCACTCGGACCCAGAGCAGTTTTCTTGTGCTCTCTCTCTCTCTCTCTCTCTCTCGGCGCCTGTTACGGCGCGAGACAGATCCGAGAGTTTTGCGTGCTAGAAGCAGACGAGCTGCCGATTGCGTTCAAAGTTACGGAACGCCGGCCTGCCGCACCGGCCGCCGCTATAAAAGCGGCAGCTTGGCGACCGGGCCATTTTGGCGAACCGTAGTTCGGGTCCGTCCCACTCGGACCCAGAGCAGTTTTCTTGTTCTCCCTCTCTCTCTCTCGGCGCCTGTTACGGCGCGAGACAGATCCGAGAGTTTTGCGTGCTAGTAGCAGACGAGCTGCCGATTGCGTTCAAAGTTACGGAACGCCGGCCTGCCGCACCGGCCGCCGCAATAAAAGCGGCAGCTTGGCGACCGGGCCATTTTGGCGAACCGTAGTTCGGGTCCGTCCCACTCGGACCCAGAGCAGTTTTCTTGTTCTCTCTCTCTCTCTCTCTTTCTCTCTCTCTCTCGGCGCCTGTTACGGCGCGAGACAGATCCGAGAGTTTTGCGTGCTTAGAAGCAGACGAGCTGCCGATTGCGTTCAAAGTTACGGAACGCCGGCCTGCCGCACCGGCCGCCGCAATAAAAGCGGCAGCTTGGCGACCGGGCCATTTTGGCGAACCGTAGTTCGGGTCCGTCCCACTCGGACCCAGAGCAGTTTTCTTGTTCTCTCTCTCTCTCTCTCTCTTTCTCTCTCTCTCTCGGCGCCTGTTACGGCGCGAGACAGATCCGAGAGTTTTGCGTGCTTAGAAGCAGACGAGCTGCCGATTGCGTTCAAAGTTACGGAACGCCGGCCTGCCGCACCGGCCGCCGCAATAAAAGCGGCAGCTTGGCGACCGGGCCATTTTGGCGAACCGTAGTTCGGGTCCGTCCCACTCGGACCCAGAGCAGTTTTCTTGTTCTCTCTCTCTCTTTCTCTCTCTCTCTCGGCGCCTGTTACGGCGCGAGACAGATCCGAGAGTTTTGCGTGCTTAGAAGCAGACGAGCTGCCGATTGCGTTCAAAGTTACGGAACGCCGGCCTGCCGCACCGGCCGCCGCAATAAAAGCGGCAGCTTGGCGACCGGGCCATTTTGGCGAACCGTAGTTTGGGTCCCACTCGGACCCAGAGCTGGCCGGGAAACGAAGATAGCGAACGAGGCGAGGAAGGCGTACGCCCGCTCCTCGACGCCCGCTTATTCTCTTCGTCTTCTCCGGCCGGCGTGTGCGTTCGATAGTCACGTATTTCGCCGACGCTGTTTAGCGGGCAAATACTTTAATGATCCTTCCGCAGGTTCACCTACGGAAACCTTGTTACGACTTTTACTTCCTCTAAATGATCAAGTTTGGTCATCTTTCCGGCAACATCGGCGGCCGGCAGTATAAGCCGATCGCCGCGCACCAGTCCGAAGACCTCACTAAATCATTCAATCGGTAGTAGCGACGGGCGGTGTGTACAAAGGGCAGGGACGTAATCAACGCGAGCTTATGACTCGCGCTTACTGGGAATTCCTCGTTCATGGGGAACAATTGCAAGCCCCAATCCCTAGCACGAAGGAGGTTCAACGGGTTACCCGGGCCTGTCGGCCAGGGAAGACACGCTGATTCCTTCAGTGTAGCGCGCGTGCGGCCCAGGACATCTAAGGGCATCACAGACCTGTTATTGCTCAGTCTCGTGCGGCTAGGAGCCGCCTGTCCCTCTAAGAAGAAATTGAATCGCCGGTAACACTATTGTGGGTACCGGAATCGCCTAGTTAGCAGGCTAGAGTCTCGTTCGTTATCGGAATTAACCAGACAAATCGCTCCACCAACTAAGAACGGCCATGCACCACCACCCACCGAATCAAGAAAGAGCTCTCAATCTGTCAATCCTTCCGGTGTCCGGGCCTGGTGAGGTTTCCCGTGTTGAGTCAAATTAAGCCGCAGGCTCCACTCCTGGTGGTGCCCTTCCGTCAATTCCTTTAAGTTTCAGCTTTGCAACCATACTTCCCCCGGAACCCAAAAGCTTTGGTTTCCCGGAAGCTGCCCGCCGAGTCATCGGAGGAACTTCGGCGGATCGCTGGCTGGCATCGTTTATGGTTAGAACTAGGGCGGTATCTGATCGCCTTCGAACCTCTAACTTTCGTTCTTGATTAACGAGAACATACTTGGCAAATGCTTTCGCTTAGGTTCGTCTTGCGACGATCCAAGAATTTCACCTCTAACGTCGCAATACGAATGCCCCCGCCTGTCCCTATTAATCATTACCTCGGGTTCCGAAAACCAACAAAATAGAACCGAGGTCCTATTCTATTATTCCATGCACACAGTATTCAGGCGGACACCAGCCTGCTTTAAGCACTCTAATTTGTTCAAAGTAAACGTGCCGGCCCACCTCGACACTCGGTGAAGAGCACCGTGGCGGGATTGGACCGGCGGCCGGTACTGTTCGGCCTGCTTCGGGCGTGAGCCCTTACGCAAGCCGAAAGCCCGGACCGCCACCGGCAGGACGTTCCACAGGACATGCCAGTTGACACCGACGGGCGGCGAACCGACAGCGTGGAACACAGGTCCAACTACGAGCTTTTTAACCGCAACAACTTTAATATACGCTATTGGAGCTGGAATTACCGCGGCTGCTGGCACCAGACTTGCCCTCCAATTGGTACTCGTTAAAGGATTTAAAGTGTACTCATTCCGATTACGGGGCCTCGGATGAGTCCCGTATCGTTATTTTTCGTCACTACCTCCCCGTGCCGGGAGTGGGTAATTTGCGCGCCTGCTGCCTTCCTTGGATGTGGTAGCCGTTTCTCAGGCTCCCTCTCCGGAATCGAACCCTGATTCCCCGTTACCCGTTACAACCATGGTAGGCGCAGAATCTACCATCGACAGTTGATAAGTCAGACATTTGAAAGATGCGTCGCCGGTACAAGGACCGTGCGATCAGCTGAAAGTTATTCAGAGTCACCAAGGTTAACGGGCCCGGCGGACCGGGCACCGATTGGTTTTGATCTAATAAAAGCGTCCCTTCCATCTCTGGTCGGGACTCTGTTTGCATGTATTAGCTCTAGAATTACCACAGTTATCCAAGTAATGGATTGTACGATCTAAGGAACCATAACTGATTTAATGAGCCTTTTGCGGTTTCACCTTAATTCGGCTCGTACTGAGACTTGCATGGCTTAATCTTTGAGACAAGCATATGACTACTGGCAGGATCAACCAGGGAGCAGCCGACTCGACGTCCGTAAACGGAGACAGCTGCCCAGGTCCCGCATAACGGGACCGTTTGTTTCTCCGACCTCTACGCTGGCGCCACCCGCCACGACCGTTTGGCGGGCGGATGGATCCTGCGGAAGCGGAAAAACTTTCGTTCAATTGCCCCCGCTCGCACGAAGTAGGCTGGCCCCAGCGCTTGGCAGGAGCCCTTGCCGACGAACGGCGAGCGAGAACCAAAATAGAAAACAACATAAGCGGGCTACAGGACCCTGTTGCCGCGC
>JBAIZL010000350.1:15000-17495 GCA_036971475.1 Prosapia bicincta
TCGGCGGTCAGGCCGATTCTTTTTATCGCCGTCAGGACATCGGCCCGTACCCGGTTTTCCCGTGTTTTAGCCGTTCGAAAATTCTTCTACACGCTCGTTTTGAACGTGCCGAGCTGCTTGGCGGCTAGGGCGCAACAAGCCACAGTGTTGACCAACTTTATTACCGCCATTATCGACCGCAGTCAGACGAGATTAAGGGCGTGCCAGCGTCTCTATTGAACTCTCTGACTCAGTTCCTTCTACATGTTTCCCCGTACACTCGCCGTCGTTGTGCCGCTTGGCTTTTGCCTTCCTGCGACCAACGGCCGTTCATTGGGGGTAAAAGGACGTCAAAGAACAGAGATTGGGCAGCCTCTTTCTAAACACGTCGCTCGGTCGTGGCGGTTTTCGTGTGGGCACCGTGGTGGTACACCCGTATTGCCGCTTGCGCCCGTGAGTATTTGAAGAGGCGCCCCGTTTGCTCCAGGCCGTCGTACGCTACCGCTGAGGCAGGCACGGCGACGCCGGAAACGGGGCGGGCCTCTCAGGTTCGCACGGCCAACACACGCTCAACGTGCGTTGGCCGAGCAAGGATTCACCGAACCGTAGTTCGTTTGCTACCGACCCTCAGACAGGCGTGGCCCTTGGATCAGGATCCCAGGGCCGCAATGTGCGTTCGAAGCGTCGATGTTCATGTGTCCTGCAGTTCACACTATAACGCGCAGTTTGCTGCGTTCTTCATCGACCCACGAGCCAAGTGATCCACCGTTCAGGGTAATCAGTTTCTTGTTCTCTTTCTCTCTCTCGGCGCCTGTTACGGCGCGAGACAGATCCGAGAGTTTTGCGTGCTAGAAGCAGACGAGCTGCCGATTGCGTTCAAAGTTACGGAACGCCGGCCTGCCGCACCGGCCGCCGCAATAAAAGCGGCAGCTTGGCGACCGGGCCATTTTGGCGAACCGTAGTTCGGGTCCCACTCGGACCCAGAGCAGTTTTCTTGTGCTCTCTCTCTCTCTCTCTCTCTCTCGGCGCCTGTTACGGCGCGAGACAGATCCGAGAGTTTTGCGTGCTAGAAGCAGACGAGCTGCCGATTGCGTTCAAAGTTACGGAACGCCGGCCTGCCGCACCGGCCGCCGCTATAAAAGCGGCAGCTTGGCGACCGGGCCATTTTGGCGAACCGTAGTTCGGGTCCCACTCGGACCCAGAGCAGTTTTCTTGTGCTCTCTCTCTCTCTCTCTCTCTCTCGGCGCCTGTTACGGCGCGAGACAGATCCGAGAGTTTTGCGTGCTAGAAGCAGACGAGCTGCCGATTGCGTTCAAAGTTACGGAACGCCGGCCTGCCGCACCGGCCGCCGCTATAAAAGCGGCAGCTTGGCGACCGGGCCATTTTGGCGAACCGTAGTTCGGGTCCGTCCCCACTCGGACCCAGAGCAGTTTTTCTTGTTCTCCCTCTCTCTCTCTCGGCGCCTGTTACGGCGCGAGACAGATCCGAGAGTTTTGCGTGCTAGTAGCAGACGAGCTGCCGATTGCGTTCAAAGTTACGGAACGCCGGCCTGCCGCACCCGGCCGCCGCAATAAAAGCGGCAGCTTGGCGACCGGGCCATTTTGGCGAACCGTAGTTCGGGTCCGTCCCACTCGGACCCAGAGCAGTTTTCTTGTTCTCTCCTCTCTCTCTCTCTTTCTCTCTCTCTCTCGGCGCCTGTTACGGCGCGAGACAGATCCGAGAGTTTTGCGTGCTTAGAAGCAGACGAGCTGCCGATTGCGTTCAAAGTTACGGAACGCCGGCCTGCCGCACCGGCCGCCGCAATAAAAGCGGCAGCTTGGCGACCGGGCCATTTTGGCGAACCGTAGTTTCGGGTCCGTCCACTCGGACCCAGAGCAGTTTTCTTGTTCTCTCTCTCTCTCTCTCTCTTTCTCTCTCTCTCTCGGCGCCTGTTACGGCGCGAGACAGATCGAGAGTTTTGCGTGCTTAGAAGCAGACGAGCTGCCGATTGCGTTCAAAGTTACGGAACGCCGGCCTGCCGCACGGCCGCCGCAATAAAAGCGGCAGCTTGGCGACCGGGCCATTTTGGCGAACCGTAGTTCGGGTCCGTCCCACTCGGACCCAGAGCAGTTTTCTTGTTCTCTCTCTCTCTTTCTCTCTCTCTCTCGGCGCCTGTTACGGCGCGAGACAGATCCGAGAGTTTTTGCGTGCTTAGAAGCAGACGAGCTGCCGATTGCGTTCAAAGTTACGGAACGCCGGCCTGCCGCACCGGCCGCCGCAATAAAAGCGGCAGCTTGGCGACCGGGCCATTTTGGCGAACCGTAGTTTGGGTCCCACTCGGACCCAGAGCTGGCCGGGAAACGAAGATAGCGAACGAGGCGAGGAAGGCGTACGCCCGCTCCTCGACGCCCGCTTATTCTCTTCGTCTTCTCCGGCCGGCGTGTGCGTTCGATAGTCACGTATTTCGCCGACGCTGTTTAGCGGGCAAATACTTTAATGATCCTTCCGCAGGTTCACCTACGGAAACCTTGTTACGA
>JBAIZL010000352.1:0-15000 GCA_036971475.1 Prosapia bicincta
TTATTTCCCCATCCCTTACCCCTAGTAAACCCCTCAACTCTTCCCTCTCCCTTCCCACTGACCCCTTCCCCGGTGCCTCCACTATCACCTGTGGACCCCTGGTTCTCACTCCCTGCCCCCTTCCCCTCTTAACAACTTGGCTCCACAAACCCCCTTCTTCCTCGTCCACTTCCATCTTTTCTTCCCCTCTCCTTACTTCCATTAGGTTCGCCACTCCTTTAATTTCCCCTTGTACAACTTCTTTAATTTCTCCGATCAACGACTTCCCAATTAACCCTCCCTTCCCCTCCTCTACCTTTCTCCCCAATTCCTTGACGTCCCCCCTTACTTCCATAATATCTTCCAGTTTATTTTCCATGGACTGTATCCTCCCCGATACCTTCGCCCAATTTTCTGACACCCTCTTCTGTTCTTCTAGAGTCTTCTTCCCCAGTTCCTCCACTTTCTCCAACCCCGCCTCCTCCCTGACTTTCCTCAGACCCTCTCCAAGCTTCACCTCCAATTTGCCTACCCTTTCCCTAAACACCTCCTCTAGTCTGTCTAGCTCTTTCTTTCTATTCTCCTCTGCTTCCACATTGACCCTTTCATATCTCTCTAACTCCTGCCTTACCCTATTATATAGTCCCTGATTTTCTTCCCGCACCAGCCCTGTCATGTTTGTCACTAAATCACCAACTCTATCCTCAAAATCAATTTCTGACATCCCCTTTCCCCTTCCCTCCATTTTTTCCATAAATCTACCAGCCCTAGTTATCTCTAGTACCAATTCCTTCAATCCATTCTTAATCCCTTCTACCCTAGCCCCAATGTAAGTTCCATGTTTCTGCCAACTAAACTCATTTCTGATATAACCCTCCAGCTCTGTTACACATTTTTCAACCTGACCCGCTACCTGCTTCCCCTTGCTTTCTATAAGCTTCCCTAACCCCTCCCTTACTGCCTCTGACGAACCCTCTGAACTACTTCTTTTAACTCTCTTTTTAGCTCCCCTCTCTGGTGTTTCAAATACCGAATCCCTCCCCTTATCCCTTTCCCTCTCCCTCTCCATCCCTTATCCCTAATATCCCTATACCCTGGTGAACACTGTGCCCTCCCCCTAGTATGATGCACTGTCTTTAACCACCCCTTCTGGCTACTCAATTCACCAGAAACCCAGTCCACAGTAATTCACTTACCACTTAACTCCCTAATCTAAATTTATTTAAAAACCCCTAATTTAAGCCCTTAAATAAATCAAATTATAACTTATAAACAACACAAATCTACAATAATAATCACTTAACAGAATTAAACAAAATTTAAAAACATCTTTCTTATATTTCCATTAGTCTAGAATTCTTCCTGCCTTTCCAATGGTATAGTAAACTCTACTGTTCAAACAACTAAACAAATAAACCGGACGGAAAGTTCCCCCTATCTGCAGTCAAATACTGGTTTGACCACTCTCTAATGCCAGACTTTCCTGCTTGTAATAAAACCTATTTCTAATCTTAACTCACTAGTACACGTAAAACTAAAAACAATTTCTTTAAAATAGTCTTCAAAATAAGCTAAAAATGTACTAAACTAATAGCATATCAGTAGATAGGGACATGTGTGTAAGAGTGCAAACAAGTGCTTCGAGGATTGGCGTTCCTAGACTCTAGAGTTCACCGCCAACCCTCACTCAATATAGGGAGGAAGGAGATATCTACTATCTAGCACACCCACTACCCCCACGAATCCAACACCAATTATCGTGTGCCTGGAGTTGTCCTAGAGGTCCTCCAGGGGGCTTTACACGAACCCGTGGTACCAGTATCCCTGGCTCCTCTGGAGGAACACAGGATATAAGGCCTAGACTGGTCGCCGGCCCGTCAGCGAACCCACATGATTCGCTGACTACGGTTTCGGTCCCCCTTCCTGACAAGTTGGGGACTTAACTTCTCAGTCCAGGTTTCCTGGTCTTCCGTACCCACACTGGTTCAGGTCAGACACTACCCACATTCACTTCCTTTATTAGATTTAATTTATTACTCTCATTCCTTATTATTAGTTTATCCTTCCCATTCATCACCCCCATACTCTCCTCTCCCAATCACTCCTGTTCCTTGACTGCCAGCACCTCCTTTGCAAATTCCCTAAATATCTCAAACCCCTGTTCTGACACCAGTTCATTCTTTCCCATACCCAGCCCCAAGTCCCTTAATTTTCTCTTGCACTCACTCCTTTCCCTTTCCCACCTTACACATTCAAACACAACGTGGTCCGACGTGTCCCTCCCTCCACATTCACACACTTCACTATTCACTAGTCCAAATCTTTTGAGATTACCCCTGAAGCACCCGTGTCCACTCACACACTGGGTCACGTAGAACTCTGGTCTGACCCAACCCGCATTCACACGTGCCCTTACATCCCCCCACCATTCAAACGCAATTCTTCCCTTATCGCTCGCATTCCACCTATCTTGCCACTCTGTCATTACTAGCTCCTTCACTTTCCTTCTACATCCCTCCTTCCTTATCTCGTGCCCTCTCCATTCTATTCTGCCGTACTTCCTCGCCCTTCCAATCATATACCTCCTATCTATCTCCAAATCTAATGGTAATACCCCACCTATTACCCCAGCAGCATCTCCAGACATAGTCCTGTATCCCTTTATCATTCCCAATACACACCGTCTCTGGCCACTCAGCAATTCCCTTCTTTCCCTCCCCCCCAGCCTATCCCCCCATCCCACACACCCATAGGTCACTATCGCCACAAACATACCCTCATATATTCTTTTCACTTTATCATAATCCACATTTACGCCCCCTAACACCCTCATTACTTTTTTCATCTGATCATTCGCCCTATTACAACATTCAATCACATGCCTACCCACATTCATCAGCCTTTCCCACTTTACCCCCAAGTACTTTACCTCATTTGTCATCTTTAGTCGCCCCCCATCCCATGTTACAATTGGCATCCTTTCTTTATCAAATTTCCCCTTTATTATCATTCCCACCGTCTTACTCACTGACAAACTCATCTTCGCATTCTTACACCATTCATCCAAAACCCCCATTACCTCCCCCCCTCTCTTTTCCAATTCTGCCCTAGAACTACCCCCCACTACTATTACCCCATCATCCGCAAACGCAATCATTCTCGCACTCTCATTTATTCGTCTTACTATCACATCAAACACCAACTTCCACACCTGAGGGCCAAGGACGGATCCTTGTGGACATCCCCTATTCACTCTTTTCCCAACCACCCATGTGCCCTCCCTTAACTCTACCCACCTCCCCCTGAAATAGTCCCTTAACACCTCATATGCTTCCCCTGTCACCCCTCTTTCCCTTAGTCTATAAATTACCTCTGGCCACCATACCCTGTCAAACGCCCCCGTCATATCTATAAATATTCCCATCACGTATTTCTTCCCCAACCCATCTACCACCTCCCTTAGCTTAATCATAGCATCCTCTGTTGACTTCCCCTTCCTATAACCAAATTGGTAACCCGATATTCCCTCTTCAAATACCCTCCCCAATTTCCCAACTAGTACCCTTTCAAAAATTTTGCCCATAACTGCTAACAAACAGACTGGCCTATATGATTTAGCCTCCCCTCTATCCCTGTCCTCCCCCTTCACTAAAGCCCTTATTATCCCCTTCTTCCATCTGTTTGGAAAAACCCCAAATTTCAGACAACCATTAAATAACCTTATGATCCAAGTCTTTAATATTTCCCATCCCTCTTTAATCATCTCCGCCACTATTCCGTCCGCACCTGGAGCCTTCCCATTCTTTAAACCCCTAACCACCCTCCCTATGTCCTGCTCCGTCATCCTGCATATTCCCCTACCCCTCCTATGCCCCAACACTATTTCCCGTATCCGTCCTTGCTCCTCATTCTCACTCTCACTCTCATCATCCACAACCAACTCATTCAACAACCTCGTCGCCGACTCCCTCCACGTGACTATGTCCTCACCCCCAATCGCACATGCTGCTTCCCTTACACTTACCTTATTGACCGCTCCCTTATAAGGTAGACTCCATTCACTCTTCTTCATTTCTTCTTCCACGAATTTTTCCCAACTTTGTTTCTTCTTTTCCTTTATCCTTTGCTTGTACACATGCATCCTAGCTCTATACACATTCACTAACTCATTTCTCACGCACACATCGCTCTCTCTCTTCCACTCCCTCCTCCTCCCACACACTTCTCTCTTCAGCCCTTCCAATTCTGTGTCCCACCACCTGTTCCCCCCTACCCTCCTCCCCTGCTTTGGCATTGCCCCAACAGCGGCCTTCCAAATTATCCCTCCTAACTCTTTTTCTAAGTTGACTACATCCCTTTTATTTCTTAGTATTATCCCTTCCCTCTCCTCGCACAACTTCCTCAATTTCTCCCTATACACCCCCCAATCTGCTCTTTTGATTGCCAACCCCCTTGCCCAATTGCCCCTCTTGTTCCTCCCCCTCCCTCTATTTCTGCCTCCCTCCTCATTCACACTTATGGTCATACCTATTGCTCTATGTGACCCAGTAACCCAGTCATCCATCAGCTTCCATTCCCTGACCTTTATCCCTTCTACTTGTGATTCCATGCTTACATCGATAAAGCTGCTATCCCTTACAGTCACATACGTCGGACCACATGCTACATTGTTTAACAACTTCCATCTTCCCAGATCGATTTCATCCTCTACCATTCCCCCTTTCTCATTTGTTTCTAAACCCCCCCACCTCTTCGATCTTGCATTTGCATCCATACCTATTAAAATATATTCCCCCCTCAATTTAGCCCTTATTCTTCTCATACATTCTATGTAACTTTCAATTCTCTCGGAGAACTGGCAGTACAACGAAACCACATATATTCTTTTACCCCCTTCCAACAATACTTCAACACACACACAATGAGTAGTACAAAGCCCCTGTACTTTCATAATTCCTAACCTCTCATTCGTTACTATTACCGCTGCCCAAGCCCTCCCTTCCCCTACATGACATATCACTCTCGCTTCTGACCCGAACCCCCTTACATACCCCTTGTATGTGTAAGGCTCTTGTACTAGGGCTATATCTATCTTTTCTTTACTTAATATCTCCCTTAATTCTGCTGTACCCCCCCTTGACCTGTCTATATTAACCTGCACTACCTTAATCATATCTGGTGTTGTTTGCGATCCTCCGTCGCATTATCCCTAGTACAGGACAACCCCCCCATCCCACATTGTGATCTACTTCCTTAAAACCAAATCTTACGCAATTTACGCACCTAGCTAAATTTTTCCCCTTAGCCTTACACATACTGGCGTGGTGTCCCTCCTCCGCACATCTGTAACAGGTTACCTTACCCCTACATCCCCTTTGTGAGTGCCCCAACCCCTGGCACCGAAAGCACCTCACCACCCCCTCGTATTCGCTCACCCTGCAACTCCTTAATCCCACATACACCCTCCCCAAGCACATCAGTCTTTTGTACACCCTAGCCGAAACCCTCACCACCCAATTTCCCTCATATAACCGATCCCTCCCCCCCATTTTAAATAACGGTCTCATCTCCTTCCCCACCTCCTCCTCAGTGAACCCCTGAAACACCTCTTCATTTCTAACCCTTACTGCCTCCACCAACCCTTCCTTGTCTACTCTGTTGTCCACATCAAAAATTATTACCCTAGGATCCAATAGGTCCGGTTCTCCGTCGACCTTTAACCCCTTCTCCTCGAATCTTTTATTTTCTCTTATTTTAACCATGTCCGCATCCCCATGTGCTTCGATTACGAAATTTTGTCCCTTTCGTGTTATTCCCTTTACCCTAACCCCTCCCTTCGCCACATCCAAACACTCCTCTATCTCCTTCCTAGCCTCTGACCCTTTAACCCCTTCAGGTACTTCAATTATCACCCTTGGTCCCCTTTTCTTTGCCCCCCTTTTTACTACTTCAGCCCATCTTCCCCCCTCTCCATCCACTTCCATCGGTTCATCCTCTCCTCTCTTTCTTTTCTCTTCCAGTAACTTTATTACCCCTTTTATCTCCCCTTGTATTACCTCCCTTACACCCTCCTTTTCCCACATCCCCTTAATCCCTCCCATTTGTTCTTTAACTACTTCCTTAACTCCCTCTGTCACCCCCCCAATATCCACTATCCCTTCCCCCTGATTAATTATCCCCGCTATCTTTTTATTTCCTTCTGCTACCATCTCTTTCAATTCCTTCACTTCCTTAGCGACTTCTTCGCATTTCTTTCCTCCCTCTTCCTTTAAATACTGTTCAACGGTCTTTATGTGAGTCTTAACACTTCCCCAACTTTCCGTTATCTGTTGTTGTTTTTCCAAGGTCTTCCTCGCCTGATCTTCCAATTTCCCCCCTATCCACTCCTCTCTGACTTTTCTTAACCCCTCATCCATTTTCTTTTCCAGGCCCCTGATCTTTTCTTGAAATACCTTCTCTATCCTTTCCGTATCTCTTGCCCTTAACTCATCCTGTTCTTCTCTTATTTTATCCATTTTACCCATTTCCATCATTATTTTGTTAACCATTTCTTCATTCTCCCCCCTCACTATTTCCCCTATGATCTGCCCCATGTTCACCATCCTTTCCCCCCAGTCCCCCCCCTCTTTTTCTAGGCTTTTCCCCAAATTGCTAAACATATTCCCCATCTTAGTTATTTCTTTCCTTACCCCCCCCATGTTCACTCTAAGGTCTTCAAATCTTTTCTCTAGGTATTTCCCGTGCTTCTCCCACGAAAAATGCTCTCTTATATATCCCTCCACTTCCCCCAGCAGCTTCTCCGCTTTTCCTCCTAGTTCTTCTGCACTTTTCACAATTACGTCTTGAAGCCTAGCCTCCTTCGACGGAGAGCCTTCTGACGAGGATCTCATCCTCTTCGTTTTTCTTCTGGTCCCCTCTCCAATCTTCCTCGCTCCGGCCTCCGGCGTAGACATCTCAGGGTCCCCATCTCCCATCAGGTCCTCCGCCAGCCTCCTCTGTTCTTCCTCCTCCTGCATCCTCCTCGTCTCCCTGTCCGACATTCAAGTGCCTGCCTTTGTCAGCTACTCAATGGTAGATAGGGACAGCGGGAATCTCGTTAATCCATTCATGCGCGTCACTAATTAGATGACGAGGCATTTGGCTACCTTAAGAGAGTCATAGTTACTCCCGCCGTTTACCCGCGCTTGCTTGAATTTCTTCACGTTGACATTCAGAGCACTGGGCAGAAATCACATTGCGTCAGCACCCTCTGGGGCCATCGCAATGCTTTGTTTTAATTAGACAGTCGGATTCCCCCGGTCCGTGCCAGTTCTGAGTTGATCGTTGAATGGCGGCCGAAGAGGTAGGAGGCCCGTCCTTCGGGGCCACCGTGAGGTGGTTTACCCGCGACAGACAGCCAACACCTCGCAGCAAGGAAGATCCGCGGGAGGCCAAGGCACGGGACCGAGCTCAGATTCCGGGGCGAACCCCGTTCACTTCGCCCAGGCCCGGCACGTTGGCACAAACCCGCTTCCCGACCAAGCCCGACACGCCCCGATCCTCAGAGCCAATCCTTTTTCCGAAGTTACGGATCAAGTTTGCCGACTTCCCTTACCTACATTATTCTATCGACTAGAGGCTCTTAACCTTGGAGACCTGCTGCGGATATGGGTACGATCCGGCGCGGACATTCCGCGTAGCCCTCTCCCGGATTTTCAAGGTCCGAGGGGAAGATCCGGACACCGCCGCAACTGCGGTGCTCTTCGCGTTCCAAACCCTATCTCCCTGCTATAGGCTTCCAGGGAACTCGAACGCTTATAGAGAAAAGAAAACTCTCTCCGGACCTCCCGCCGGCGTCTCCGGGTCTCTTCGGGTTGCCCCGTCGAGCTCTCGGATGAGGGCCCGCTTATGAACGGTTCCGCAGCCGGGTTTTGGAATAGGAACCGGATTCCCTTTCGCCCCGTGGGTCGCCTTCCAATACAAGAGCGTACTACGCTAGTTAAAGCGCACCGCGTCTTCTATTTTCAACGGCTTCCCATCGACATAGGATTTCTCCTAGGGCTTAGGATCGACTGACTCTTGTGCAACAGCAGTTCACAAGAAACCCTTCTCCACGTCAGTCCTCCAGGTCCTCGCTGGAGTATTTGCTACTACCACCAAGATCTGCGCCGACGGTGGCTCCAGGCAGGCTCACGCCCAGACCCTTCTGTGCACACCGCCGCGACCCTCCTACTCGTCAAGGCATAACGGCCCGGCACCCGCGAGGGTGCCGCCCCCTGTGCCGTTGACGGCCGAGTATAGGCACGACGCTACAGCTCCATCCATTTTCAGGGCTAGTTGCTTCGGCAGGTGAGTTGTTACACACTCCTTAGCGGATTCCGACTTCCATGGCCACCGTCCTGCTGTCTTAAGCAACCAACGCCTTTCATGGTTTCCCATGAGCGTCGTTTGGGCGCCTTAACTCGGCGTTTGGTTCATCCCACAGCGCCAGTTCTGCTTACCAAAATTGGCCCACTTGGTACTCTGGATCCGAGACTCCGGCATCATTAAACAATGTCCAAGAATGCCGGAGATCTCACCCATTTAAAGTTTGAGAATAGGTTGAGGTCGTTTCGGCCCCAAGGCCTCTAATCATTCGCTTTACCGCATGAGATTCTTCGTTCCCTGAGCACCAGCTATCCTGAGGGAAACTTCGGAGGGAACCAGCTACTAGATGGTTCGATTAGTCTTTCGCCCCTATACCCAGCTCCGACGATCGATTTGCACGTCAGAATCGCTACGGACCTCCATCAGGGTTTCCCCTGACTTCGTCCTGGCCAGGCATAGTTCACCATCTTTCGGGTCCCAACGTGTACGCTCTGGGTGCGCCTCGTCTCGCAATGAGAATGAGACGCCCCGGGAGTGCGGAGCGCCGCCTAGTGGGCAGGACGCGCTCATCCTCCCTAGGTTGAAAAAAGCTACAGCTTTCAATTTCATTTCGCCTTTAGGTTTTTCACCCAATGACTTGCGCACATGTTAGACTCCTTGGTCCGTGTTTCAAGACGGGTCGGATAAGTACCCAAAGCTGAAGCGTCGCTGTCTGGTGTTTTACACCGGCCCGACGACACGGCACGCCAACAGCGGATCGGTACGGGAGTCGGACCGAGGTGGTCCGAGCTCACCGAGACGCGACCGCGCTTGCGACCGGCCAAGGGCGCCTTACGGCGGTTCAACACCTGCATGCTTTACCGTCGGGCGTTCGGCCGGGACACCCGGAGTCCGGACGGCAACGCACAGGGCCGAAGCCAAGTGCGACCGCCGGTCTCCATCCGGGGCCGTAGGCCGCTACCCAACGGGTCGCGACGTCCTACTGAAGGAGAAATGCGGCTCCCCGCCGCCTCTTACCGCCGTAATCCAAGCCAACAGTCCATTCTCCCCGCTGACACCGGAGCGCCAACGGTTCGAACGTGTGGTTAGTCTGGCAGGCGGCAGTGCTGACGATACGTGAGAGCGTGAATCTCCCCGTTCGAACTTTCGGGTCTTTTCCGCTTACCCCTGAACGGTTTCACGTACTCTTGAACTCTCTCTTCAAAGTTCTTTTCAACTTTCCCTCACGGTACTTGTTCGCTATCGGTCTCGTGGTCATATTTAGCCTTAGATGGAGTTTACCACCCACTTAGGGCTGCACTCTCAAGCAACCCGACTCTAAGGAGAGACCCCACCCGGGCTCGGCTGCGGTCGCTACGGGCCTGGCACCCTCTACGGGCAGTGGCCCCATTCAAGATGGACTTGAACGCGCAGACGGCGCCCGGGATAATCGGGTCCTCCTGAACACCACATTTCCCTGCGGGCAGGGCCCGCGGGATTCGGTGCTGGGCTCTTCCCCTTTCGCTCGCAGCTACTAGGGGAATCCTTGTTAGTTTCTTTTCCTCCGCTTATTAATATGCTTAAATTCAGCGGGTGGTCCCACCTGATCTGAGGTCGTTAGACGAATGTCGCCGTCCTGCGGGGCTCGGAGTCCGCCACGCAGCTGCTCTAGCAAGAGAGCCGGAGGCGATTCCGAGCCAGCCGAGGACGGCTTCCAAGCCGTTCCGGCCGTATTTTCAGACGCCGCGTGACATGACGCGGCGTCGAGCCGTACTGGGCCTGGCACGAGGCCGAATACGGGAATGTCCTACGTGCGTCGGCGGTCAGGCCGATTCTTTTTATCGCCGTCAGGACATCGGCCCGTACCCGGTTTTCCCGTGTTTTAGCCGTTCGAAAATTCTTCTACACGCTCGTTTTGAACGTGCCGAGCTGCTTGGCGGCTAGGGCGCAACAAGCCACAGTGTTGACCAACTTTATTACCGCCATTATCGACCGCAGTCAGACGAGATTAAGGGCGTGCCAGCGTCTCTATTGAACTCTCTGACTCAGTTCCTTCTACATGTTTCCCCGTACACTCGCCGTCGTTGTGCCGCTTGGCTTTTGCCTTCCTGCGACCAACGGCCGTTCATTGGGGGTAAAAGGACGTCAAAGAACAGAGATTGGGCAGCCTCTTTCTAAACACGTCGCTCGGTCGTGGCGGTTTTCGTGTGGGCACCGTGGTGGTACACCCGTATTGCCGCTTGCGCCCGTGAGTATTTGAAGAGGCGCCCCGTTTGCTCCAGGCCGTCGTACGCTACCGCTGAGGCAGGCACGGCGACGCCGGAAACGGGGCGGGCCTCTCAGGTTCGCACGGCCAACACACGCTCAACGTGCGTTGGCCGAGCAAGGATTCACCGAACCGTAGTTCGTTTGCTACCGACCCTCAGACAGGCGTGGCCCTTGGATCAGGATCCCAGGGCCGCAATGTGCGTTCGAAGCGTCGATGTTCATGTGTCCTGCAGTTCACACTATAACGCGCAGTTTGCTGCGTTCTTCATCGACCCACGAGCCAAGTGATCCACCGTTCAGGGTAATCAGTTTTCTTGTTCTCTTTCTCTCTCTCGGCGCCTGTTACGGCGCGAGACAGATCCGAGAGTTTTGCGTGCTAGAAGCAGACGAGCTGCCGATTGCGTTCAAAGTTACGGAACGCCGGAATGCCGCACCGGCCGCCGCAATAAAAGCGGCAGCTTGGCGACCGGGCCATTTTGGCGAACCGTAGTTCGGGTCACACTCGGACCCAGAGCAGTTTTCTTGTGCTCTCTCTCTCTCTCTCTCTCTCTCGGCGCCTGTTACGGCGCGAGACAGATCCGAGAGTTTTGCGTGCTAGAAGCAGACGAGCTGCCGATTGCGTTCAAAGTTACGGAACGCCGGCCTGCCGCACCGGCCGCCGCAATAAAAGCGGCAGCTTGGCGACCGGGCCATTTTGGCGAACCGTAGTTCGGGTCCCACTCGGACCCAGAGCAGTTTTCTTGTGCTCTCTCTCTCTCTCTCTTTCTCTCTCTCTCTCGGCGCCTGTTACGGCGCGAGACAGATCCGAGAGTTTTGCGTGCTTAGAAGCAGACGAGCTGCCGATTGCGTTCAAAGTTACGGAACGCCGGCCTGCCGCACCGGCCGCCGCAATAAAAGCGGCAGCTTGGCGACCGGGCCATTTTGGCGAACCGTAGTTCGGGTCCGTCCCACTCGGACCCAGAGCAGTTTTCTTGTTCTCCCTCTCTCTCTCTCGGCGCCTGTTACGGCGCGAGACAGATCCGAGAGTTTTGCGTGCTAGTAGCAGACGAGCTGCCGATTGCGTTCAAAGTTACGGAACGCCGGCCTGCCGCACCGGCCGCCGCAATAAAAGCGGCAGCTTGGCGACCGGGCCATTTTGGCGAACCGTAGTTCGGGTCCCACTCGGACCCAGAGCAGTTTTCTTGTGCTCTCTCTCTCTCTCTCTTTCTCTCTCTCTCTCGGCGCCTGTTACGGCGCGAGACAGATCCGAGAGTTTTGCGTGCTTAGAAGCAGACGAGCTGCCGATTGCGTTCAAAGTTACGGAACGCCGGCCTGCCGCACCGGCCGCCGCAATAAAAGCGGCAGCTTGGCGACCGGGCCATTTTGGCGAACCGTAGTTCGGGTCCGTCCCACTCGGACCGAGAGCAGTTTTCTTGTTCTCCCTCTCTCTCTCTCGGCGCCTGTTACGGCGCGAGACAGATCCGAGAGTTTTGCGTGCTAGTAGCAGACGAGCTGCCGATTGCGTTCAAAGTTACGGAACGCCGGCCTGCCGCACCGGCCGCCGCAATAAAAGCGGCAGCTTGGCGACCGGGCCATTTTGGCGAACCGTAGTTCGGGTCCGTCCCACTCGGACCCAGAGCAGTTTTCTTGTTCTCTCTCTCTCTCTCTCTTTCTCTCTCTCTCTCGGCGCCTGTTACGGCGCGAGACAGATCCGAGAGTTTTGCGTGCTTAGAAGCAGACGAGCTGCCGATTGCGTTCAAAGTTACGGAACGCCGGCCTGCCGCACCGGCCGCCGCAATAAAAGCGGCAGCTTGGCGACCGGGCCATTTTGGCGAACCGTAGTTCGGGTCCGTCCCACTCGGACCCAGAGCAGTTTTCTTGTTCTCTCTCTCTCTCTCTCTTTCTCTCTCTCTCTCGGCGCCTGTTACGGCGCGAGACAGATCCGAGAGTTTTGCGTGCTTAGAAGCAGACGAGCTGCCGATTGCGTTCAAAGTTACGGAACGCCGGCCTGCCGCACCGGCCGCCGCAATAAAAGCGGCAGCTTGGCGACCGGGCCATTTTGGCGAACCGTAGTTTGGGTCCCACTCGGACCCAGAGCTGGCCGGGAAACGAAGATAGCGAACGAGGCGAGGAAGGCGTACGCCCGCTCCTCGACGCCCGCTTATTCTCTTCGTCTTCTCCGGCCGGCGTGTGCGTTCGATAGTCACGTATTTCGCCGACGCTGTTTAGCGGGCAAATACTTTAATGATCCTTCCGCAGGTTCACCTACGGAAACCTTGTTACGACTTTTACTTCCTCTAAATGATCAAGTTTGGTCATCTTTCCGGCAACATCGGCGGCCGGCAGTATAAGCCGATCGCCGCGCACCAGTCCGAAGACCTCACTAAATCATTCAATCGGTAGTAGCGACGGGCGGTGTGTACAAAGGGCAGGGACGTAATCAACGCGAGCTTATGACTCGCGCTTACTGGGAATTCCTCGTTCATGGGGAACAATTGCAAGCCCCAATCCCTAGCACGAAGGAGGTTCAACGGGTTACCCGGGCCTGTCGGCCAGGGAAGACACGCTGATTCCTTCAGTGTAGCGCGCGTGCGGCCCAGGACATCTAAGGGCATCACAGACCTGTTATTGCTCAGTCTCGTGCGGCTAGGAGCCGCCTGTCCCTCTAAGAAGAAATTGAATCGCCGGTAACACTATTGTGGGTACCGGAATCGCCTAGTTAGCAGGCTAGAGTCTCGTTCGTTATCGGAATTAACCAGACAAATCGCTCCACCAACTAAGAACGGCCATGCACCACCACCCACCGAATCAAGAAAGAGCTCTCAATCTGTCAATCCTTCCGGTGTCCGGGCCTGGTGAGGTTTCCCGTGTTGAGTCAAATTAAGCCGCAGGCTCCACTCCTGGTGGTGCCCTTCCGTCAATTCCTTTAAGTTTCAGCTTTGCAACCATACTTCCCCCGGAACCCAAAAGCTTTGGTTTCCCGGAAGCTGCCCGCCGAGTCATCGGAGGAACTTCGGCGGATCGCTGGCTGGCATCGTTTATGGTTAGAACTAGGGCGGTATCTGATCGCCTTCGAACCTCTAACTTTCGTTCTTGATTAACGAGAACATACTTGGCAAATGCTTTCGCTTAGGTTCGTCTTGCGACGATCCAAGAATTTCACCTCTAACGTCGCAATACGAATGCCCCCGCCTGTCCCTATTAATCATTACCTCGGGTTCCGAAAACCAACAAAATAGAACCGAGGTCCTATTCTATTATTCCATGCACACAGTATTCAGGCGGACACCAGCCTGCTTTAAGCACTCTAATTTGTTCAAAGTAAACGTGCCGGCCCACCTCGACACTCGGTGAAGAGCACCGTGGCGGGATTGGACCGGCGGCCGGTACTGTTCGGCCTGCTTCGGGCGTGAGCCCTTACGCAAGCCGAAAGCCCGGACCGCCACCGGCAGGACGTTCCACAGGACATGCCAGTTGACACCGACGGGCGGCGAACCGACAGCGTGGAACACAGGTCCAACTACGAGCTTTTTAACCGCAACAACTTTAATATACGCTATTGGAGCTGGAATTACCGCGGCTGCTGGCACCAGACTTGCCCTCCAATTGGTACTCGTTAAAGGATTTAAAGTGTACTCATTCCGATTACGGGGCCTCGGATGAGTCCCGTATCGTTATTTTTCGTCACTACCTCCCCGTGCCGGGAGTGGGTAATTTGCGCGCCTGCTGCCTTCCTTGGATGTGGTAGCCGTTTCTCAGGCTCCCTCTCCGGAATCGAACCCTGATTCCCCGTTACCCGTTACAACCATGGTAGGCGCAGAATCTACCATCGACAGTTGATAAGTCAGACATTTGAAAGATGCGTCGCCGGTACAAGGACCGTGCGATCAGCTGAAAGTTATTCAGAGTCACCAAGGTTAACGGGCCCGGCGGACCGGGCACCGATTGGTTTTGATCTAATAAAAGCGTCCCTTCCATCTCTGGTCGGGACTCTGTTTGCATGTATTAGCTCTAGAATTACCACAGTTATCCAAGTAATGGATTGTACGATCTAAGGAACCATAACTGATTTAATGAGCCTTTTGCGGTTTCACCTTAATTCGGCTCGTACTGAGACTTGCATGGCTTAATCTTTGAGACAAGCATATGACTACTGGCAGGATCAACCAGGGAGCAGCCGACTCGACGTCCGTAAACGGAGACAGCTGCCCAGGTCCCGCATAACGGGACCGTTTGTTTCTCCGACCTCTACGCTGGCGCCACCCGCCACGACCGTTTGGCGGGCGGATGGATCCTGCGGAAGCGGAAAAACTTTCGTTCAATTGCCCCCGCTCGCACGAAGTAGGCTGGCCCCAGCGCTTGGCAGGAGCCCTTGCCGACGAACGGCGAGCGAGAACCAAAATAGAAAACAACATAAGCGGGCTACAGGACCCTGTTGCCGCGCCTTCT